>CAMPDV010006263.1:0-25871 GCA_946699065.1 Loxodes magnus | reverse complement strand
AACTCTTTTACTTGCTTTTCTACTTCACTTTTCTTTGAAATCTCATCTCTCTTTCTCATTTTCTATTATTACTTTCAATTATGATCTTCAAACTCTTTTACTTGCTTTTCTACTTCACTTTTCTTTGAAATCTCATCTCTCTTTCTCATTTTCTATTATTACTTTCAATTATGATCTTCAAACTCTTTTACTTGCCTTACTACTTCACTTTTCTAGAAATCTCATCTCTCTTTCTCATTTTCTATTATTACTTTCAATTATGATCTTCAAACTCTTTTACTTGCTTTTCTACTTCACTTTTCTTTGAAATCTCATCTCTCTTTCTCATTTTCTATTATTACTTTCAATTATGATCTTCAAACTCTTTTACTTGCTTTTCTACTTCACTTTTCTTGAAATATCATCTCTCTTTCTCATTTTCTATTATTACTTTCAATTATGATCTTCCAACTCTTTTACTTGCTTTTCTACTTCACTTTTCTTTGAAATATCATCTCTCTTTCTCATTTTCTATTATTACTTTCAATTATGATCTTCAAACTCTTTTACTTGCTTTTCTACTTCACTTTTCTTTGAAATCTCATCTCTCTTTCTCATTTTCTATTATTACTTTCAATTATGATCTTCAAACTCTTTTACTTGCTTTTCTACTTCACTTTTCTAGAAATATCATCTCTCTTTCTCATTTTCTATTATTACTTTCAATTATGATCTTCAAACTCTTTTACTTGCTTTTCTACTTCACTTTTCTTTGAAATCTCATCTCTCTTTCTCATTTTCTATTATTACTTTCAATTATGATCTTCAAACTCTTTTACTTGCTTTTCTACTTCACTTTTCTTTGAAATCTCATCTCTCTTTCTCATTTTCTATTATTACTTTCAATTATGATCTTCCAACTCTTTTACTTGCTTTTCTACTTCACTTTTCTTTGAAATCTCATCTCTCTTTCTCATTTTCTATTATTACTTTCAATTATGATCTTCAAACTCTTTTACTTGCTTTTCTACTTCACTTTTCTTTGAAATCTCATCTCTCTTTCTCATTTTCTATTATTACTTTCAATTATGATCTTCAAACTCTTTTACTTGCTTTTCTACTTCACTTTTCTTTGAAATCTCATCTCTCTTTCTCATTTTCTATTATTACTTTCAATTATGATCTTCAAACTCTTTTACTTGCTTTTCTACTTCACTTTTCTTTGAAATCTCATCTCTCTTTCTCATTTTCTATTATTACTTTCAATTACCTGATCTATGACTCTTTTACTTGCTTTTCTACTTCACTTTTCTAGAAATCTCATCTCTCTTTCTCATTTTCTATTATTACTTTCAATTATGATCTTCAAACTCTTTTACTTGCTTTTCTACTTCACTTTTCTAGAAATCTCATCTCTCTTTCTCATTTTCTATTATTACTTTCAATTATGATCTTCAAACTCTTTTACTTGCTTTTCTACTTCACTTTTCTTTGAAATCTCATCTCTCTTTCTCATTTTCTATTATTACTTTCAATTATGATCTTCAAACTCTTTTACTTGCTTTTCTACTTCACTTTTCTTTGAAATCTCATCTCTCTTTCTCATTTTCTATTATTACTTTCAATTATGATCTTCAAACTCTTTTACTTGCTTTTCTACTTCACTTTTCTTTGAAATCTCATCTCTCTTTCTCATTTTCTATTATTACTTTCAATTATGATCTTCAAACTCTTTTACTTGCTTTTCTACTTCACTTTTCTAGAAATCTCATCTCTCTTTCTCATTTTCTATTATTACTTTCAATTATGATCTTCAAACTCTTTTACTTGCTTTTCTACTTCACTTTTCTAGAAATCTCATCTCTCTTTCTCATTTTCTATTATTACTTTCAATTATGATCTTCAAACTCTTTTACTTGCTTTTCTACTTCACTTTTCTTTGAAATCTCATCTCTCTTTCTCATTTTCTATTATTACTTTCAATTACCTAACTATGACTCTTTTACTTGCTTTTCTACTTCACTTTTCTAGAAATGTCATCTCTCTTTCTCATTTTCTATTATTACTTTCAATTATGATCTTCCAACTCTTTTACTTGCTTTTCTACTTCACTTTTCTTTGAAATCTCATCTCTCTTTCTCATTTTCTATTATTACTTTCAATTATGATCTTCAAACTCTTTTACTTGCTTTTCTACTTCACTTTTCTTTGAAATCTCATCTCTCTTTCTCATTTTCTATTATTACTTTCAATTATGATCTTCAAACTCTTTTACTTGCTTTTCTACTTCACTTTTCTTTGAAATCTCATCTCTCTTTCTCATTTTCTATTATTACTTTCAATTATGATCTTCAAACTCTTTTACTTGCTTTTCTACTTCACTTTTCTTTGAAATCTCATCTCTCTTTCTCATTTTCTATTATTACTTTCAATTACCTAACTATGACTCTTTTACTTGCTTTTCTACTTCACTTTTCTAGAAATCTCATCTCTCTTTCTCATTTTCTATTATTACTTTCAATTATGATCTTCAAACTCTTTTACTTGCTTTTCTACTTCACTTTTCTTTGAAATCTCATCTCTCTTTCTCATTTTCTATTATTACTTTCAATTATGATCTTCAAACTCTTTTACTTGCTTTTCTACTTCACTTTTCTTTGAAATCTCATCTCTCTTTCTCATTTTCTATTATTACTTTCAATTATGATCTTCAAACTCTTTTACTTGCTTTTCTACTTCACTTTTCTTTGAAATCTCATCTCTCTTTCTCATTTTCTATTATTACTTTCAATTATGATCTTCAAACTCTTTTACTTGCTTTTCTACTTCACTTTTCTTTGAAATCTCATCTCTCTTTCTCATTTTCTATTATTACTTTCAATTATGATCTTCAAACTCTTTTACTTGCTTTTCTACTTCACTTTTCTAGAAATCTCATCTCTCTTTCTCATTTTCTATTATTACTTTCAATTATGATCTTCAAACTCTTTTACTTGCTTTTCTACTTCACTTTTCTAGAAATCTCATCTCTCTTTCTCATTTTCTATTATTACTTTCAATTATGATCTTCAAACTCTTTTACTTGCTTTTCTACTTCACTTTTCTTTGAAATCTCATCTCTCTTTCTCATTTTCTATTATTACTTTCAATTACCTAACTATGACTCTTTTACTTGCTTTTCTACTTCACTTTTCTAGAAATCTCATCTCTCTTTCTCATTTTCTATTATTACTTTCAATTATGATCTTCAAACTCTTTTACTTGCTTTTCTACTTCACTTTTCTTTGAAATCTCATCTCTCTTTCTCATTTTCTATTATTACTTTCAATTATGATCTTCAAACTCTTTTACTTGCTTTTCTACTTCACTTTTCTTTGAAATCTCATCTCTCTTTCTCATTTTCTATTATTACTTTCAATTATGATCTTCCAACTCTTTTACTTGCTTTTCTACTTCACTTTTCTTTGAAATCTCATCTCTCTTTCTTTTTTCTATTATTACTTTCAATTATGATCTTCAAACTCTTTTACTTGCTTTTCTACTTCACTTTTCTTTGAAATCTCATCTCTCTTTCTCATTTTCTATTATTACTTTCAATTATGATCTTCAAACTCTTTTACTTGCTTTTCTACTTCACTTTTCTAGAAATCTCATCTCTCTTTCTCATTTTCTATTATTACTTTCAATTATGATCTTCAAACTCTTTTACTTGCTTTTCTACTTCACTTTTCTAGAAATCTCATCTCTCTTTCTCATTTTCTATTATTACTTTCAATTATGATCTTCAAACTCTTTTACTTGCTTTTCTACTTCACTTTTCTAGAAATCTCATCTCTCTTTCTCATTTTCTATTATTACTTTCAATTATGATCTTCCAACTCTTTTACTTGCTTTTCTACTTCACTTTTCTTTGAAATCTCATCTCTCTTTCTCCTTTTCTATTATTACTTTCAATTATGATCTTCAAACTCTTTTACTTGCTTTTCTACTTCACTTTTCTTTGAAATCTCATCTCTCTTTCTCATTTTCTATTATTACTTTCAATTATGATCTTCAAACTCTTTTACTTGCTTTTCTACTTCACTTTTCTAGAAATCTCATCTCTCTTTCTCATTTTCTATTATTACTTTCAATTATGATCTTCAAACTCTTTTACTTGCTTTTCTACTTCACTTTTCTAGAAATCTCATCTCTCTTTCTCATTTTCTATTATTACTTTCAATTATGATCTTCAAACTCTTTTACTTGCTTTTCTACTTCACTTTTCTTTGAAATCTCATCTCTCTTTCTCATTTTCTATTATTACTTTCAATTATGATCTTCAAACTCTTTTACTTGCTTTTCTACTTCACTTTTCTTTGAAATCTCATCTCTCTTTCTCATTTTCTATTATTACTTTCAATTATGATCTTCAAACTCTTTTACTTGCTTTTCTACTTCACTTTTCTTTGAAATCTCATCTCTCTTTCTCATTTTCTATTATTACTTTCAATTATGATCTTCCAACTCTTTTACTTGCTTTTCTACTTCACTTTTCTTTGAAATCTCATCTCTCTTTCTCATTTTCTATTATTACTTTCAATTATGATCTTCAAACTCTTTTACTTGCTTTTCTACTTCACTTTTCTTTGAAATCTCATCTCTCTTTCTCATTTTCTATTATTACTTTCAATTATGATCTTCAAACTCTTTTACTTGCTTTTCTACTTCACTTTTCTAGAAATCTCATCTCTCTTTCTCATTTTCTATTATTACTTTCAATTATGATCTTCAAACTCTTTTACTTGCTTTTCTACTTCACTTTTCTTTGAAATCTCATCTCTCTTTCTCATTTTCTATTATTACTTTCAATTACCTAACTATGACTCTTTTACTTGCTTTTCTACTTCACTTTTCTAGAAATCTCATCTCTCTTTCTCATTTTCTATTATTACTTTCAATTATGATCTTCAAACTCTTTTACTTGCTTTTCTACTTCACTTTTCTAGAAATCTCATCTCTCTTTCTCATTTTCTATTATTACTTTCAATTATGATCTTCAAACTCTTTTACTTGCTTTTCTACTTCACTTTTCTTTGAAATCTCATCTCTCTTTCTCATTTTCTATTATTACTTTCAATTATGATCTTCAAACTCTTTTACTTGCTTTTCTACTTCACTTTTCTAGAAATCTCATCTCTCTTTCTCATTTTCTATTATTACTTTCAATTATGATCTTCAAACTCTTTTACTTGCTTTTCTACTTCACTTTTCTAGAAATCTCATCTCTCTTTCTCATTTTCTATTATTACTTTCAATTATGATCTTCAAACTCTTTTACTTGCTTTTCTACTTCACTTTTCTAGAAATCTCATCTCTCTTTCTCATTTTCTATTATTACTTTCAATTATGATCTTCCAACTCTTTTACTTGCTTTTCTACTTCACTTTTCTTTGAAATCTCATCTCTCTTTCTCATTTTCTATTATTACTTTCAATTATGATCTTCAAACTCTTTTACTTGCTTTTCTACTTCACTTTTCTAGAAATCTCATCTCTCTTTCTCATTTTCTATTATTACTTTCAATTATGATCTTCAAACTCTTTTACTTGCTTTTCTACTTCACTTTTCTTTGAAATCTCATCTCTCTTTCTCATTTTCTATTATTACTTTCAATTACCTAACTATGACTCTTTTACTTGCTTTTCTACTTCACTTTTCTAGAAATCTCATCTCTCTTTCTCATTTTCTATTATTACTTTCAATTATGATCTTCAAACTCTTTTACTTGCTTTTCTACTTCACTTTTCTAGAAATCTCATCTCTCTTTCTCATTTTCTATTATTACTTTCAATTATGATCTTCCAACTCTTTTACTTGCTTTTCTACTTCACTTTTCTTTGAAATCTCATCTCTCTTTCTCATTTTCTATTATTACTTTCAATTATGATCTTCCAACTCTTTTACTTGCTTTTCTACTTCACTTTTCTTTGAAATCTCATCTCTCTTTCTCATTTTCTATTATTACTTTCAATTATGATCTTCAAACTCTTTTACTTGCTTTTCTACTTCACTTTTCTTTGAAATCTCATCTCTCTTTCTCATTTTCTATTATTACTTTCAATTATGATCTTCAAACTCTTTTACTTGCTTTTCTACTTCACTTTTCTTTGAAATCTCATCTCTCTTTCTCATTTTCTATTATTACTTTCAATTATGATCTTCCAACTCTTTTACTTGCTTTTCTACTTCACTTTTCTTTGAAATCTCATCTCTCTTTCTCCTTTTCTATTATTACTTTCAATTATGATCTTCAAACTCTTTTACTTGCTTTTCTACTTCACTTTTCTTTGAAATCTCATCTCTCTTTCTCATTTTCTATTATTACTTTCAATTATGATCTTCCTACTCTTTTACTTGCTTTTCTACTTCACTTTTCTTTGAAATCTCATCTCTCTTTCTCATTTTCTATTATTACTTTCAATTATGATCTTCAAACTCTTTTACTTGCTTTTCTACTTCACTTTTCTTTGAAATCTCATCTCTCTTTCTCATTTTCTATTATTACTTTCAATTATGATCTTCAAACTCTTTTACTTGCCTTACTACTTCACTTTTCTAGAAATCTCATCTCTCTTTCTCATTTTCTATTATTACTTTCAATTATGATCTTCAAACTCTTTTACTTGCTTTTCTACTTCACTTTTCTTTGAAATCTCATCTCTCTTTCTCATTTTCTATTATTACTTTCAATTATGATCTTCAAACTCTTTTACTTGCTTTTCTACTTCACTTTTCTAGAAATATCATCTCTCTTTCTCATTTTCTATTATTACTTTCAATTATGATCTTCCAACTCTTTTACTTGCTTTTCTACTTCACTTTTCTTTGAAATATCATCTCTCTTTCTCATTTTCTATTATTACTTTCAATTATGATCTTCAAACTCTTTTACTTGCTTTTCTACTTCACTTTTCTTTGAAATCTCATCTCTCTTTCTCATTTTCTATTATTACTTTCAATTATGATCTTCAAACTCTTTTACTTGCTTTTCTACTTCACTTTTCTAGAAATAT
Organism: Loxodes magnus; assembly: GCA_946699065.1. NCBI lineage: Eukaryota > Ciliophora > Karyorelictea > Loxodida > Loxodidae > Loxodes > Loxodes magnus. The sequence continues at coordinate 18,837 of CAMPDV010006263.1, read as the reverse complement.
CATCTCTCTTTCTCATTTTCTATTATTACTTTCAATTATGATCTTCAAACTCTTTTACTTGCTTTTCTACTTCACTTTTCTTTGAAATCTCATCTCTCTTTCTCATTTTCTATTATTACTTTCAATTATGATCTTCAAACTCTTTTACTTGCTTTTCTACTTCACTTTTCTTTGAAATCTCATCTCTCTTTCTCATTTTCTATTATTACTTTCAATTATGATCTTCAAACTCTTTTACTTGCTTTTCTACTTCACTTTTCTTTGAAATCTCATCTCTCTTTCTCATTTTCTATTATTACTTTCAATTATGATCTTCAAACTCTTTTACTTGCTTTTCTACTTCACTTTTCTTTGAAATCTCATCTCTCTTTCTCATTTTCTATTATTACTTTCAATTATGATCTTCAAACTCTTTTACTTGCTTTTCTACTTCACTTTTCTAGAAATCTCATCTCTCTTTCTCATTTTCTATTATTACTTTCAATTATGATCTTCAAACTCTTTTACTTGCTTTTCTACTTCACTTTTCTTTGAAATCTCATCTCTCTTTCTCATTTTCTATTATTACTTTCAATTATGATCTTCCAACTCTTTTACTTGCTTTTCTACTTCACTTTTCTTTGAAATATCATCTCTCTTTCTCATTTTCTATTATTACTTTCAATTATGATCTTCAAACTCTTTTACTTGCTTTTCTACTTCACTTTTCTTTGAAATCTCATCTCTCTTTCTCATTTTCTATTATTACTTTCAATTATGATCTTCAAACTCTTTTACTTGCTTTTCTACTTCACTTTTCTAGAAATCTCATCTCTCTTTCTCATTTTCTATTATTACTTTCAATTATGATCTTCAAACTCTTTTACTTGCTTTTCTACTTCACTTTTCTTTGAAATCTCATCTCTCTTTCTCATTTTCTATTATTACTTTCAATTATGATCTTCAAACTCTTTTACTTGCTTTTCTACTTCACTTTTCTTTGAAATCTCATCTCTCTTTCTCATTTTCTATTATTACTTTCAATTATGATCTTCAAACTCTTTTACTTGCTTTTCTACTTCACTTTTCTTTGAAATCTCATCTCTCTTTCTCATTTTCTATTATTACTTTCAATTATGATCTTCAAACTCTTTTACTTGCTTTTCTACTTCACTTTTCTAGAAATCTCATCTCTCTTTCTCATTTTCTATTATTACTTTCAATTATGATCTTCAAACTCTTTTACTTGCTTTTCTACTTCACTTTTCTTTGAAATCTCATCTCTCTTTCTCATTTTCTATTATTACTTTCAATTATGATCTTCAAACTCTTTTACTTGCTTTTCTACTTCACTTTTCTAGAAATCTCATCTCTCTTTCTCATTTTCTATTATTACTTTCAATTATGATCTTCAAACTCTTTTACTTGCCTTACTACTTCACTTTTCTAGAAATCTCATCTCTCTTTCTCATTTTCTATTATTACTTTCAATTATGATCTTCAAACTCTTTTACTTGCTTTTCTACTTCACTTTTCTTTGAAATCTCATCTCTCTTTCTCATTTTCTATTATTACTTTCAATTATGATCTTCAAACTCTTTTACTTGCTTTTCTACTTCACTTTTCTAGAAATATCATCTCTCTTTCTCATTTTCTATTATTACTTTCAATTATGATCTTCCAACTCTTTTACTTGCTTTTCTACTTCACTTTTCTTTGAAATATCATCTCTCTTTCTCATTTTCTATTATTACTTTCAATTATGATCTTCAAACTCTTTTACTTGCTTTTCTACTTCACTTTTCTTTGAAATCTCATCTCTCTTTCTCATTTTCTATTATTACTTTCAATTATGATCTTCAAACTCTTTTACTTGCTTTTCTACTTCACTTTTCTAGAAATCTCATCTCTCTTTCTCATTTTCTATTATTACTTTCAATTATGATCTTCAAACTCTTTTACTTGCTTTTCTACTTCACTTTTCTTTGAAATCTCATCTCTCTTTCTCATTTTCTATTATTACTTTCAATTATGATCTTCAAACTCTTTTACTTGCTTTTCTACTTCACTTTTCTTTGAAATCTCATCTCTCTTTCTCATTTTCTATTATTACTTTCAATTATGATCTTCAAACTCTTTTACTTGCTTTTCTACTTCACTTTTCTTTGAAATCTCATCTCTCTTTCTCATTTTCTATTATTACTTTCAATTATGATCTTCAAACTCTTTTACTTGCTTTTCTACTTCACTTTTCTTTGAAATCTCATCTCTCTTTCTCATTTTCTATTATTACTTTCAATTATGATCTTCAAACTCTTTTACTTGCTTTTCTACTTCACTTTTCTAGAAATCTCATCTCTCTTTCTCATTTTCTATTATTACTTTCAATTATGATCTTCAAACTCTTTTACTTGCTTTTCTACTTCACTTTTCTTTGAAATCTCATCTCTCTTTCTCATTTTCTATTATTACTTTCAATTATGATCTTCAAACTCTTTTACTTGCTTTTCTACTTCACTTTTCTAGAAATCTCATCTCTCTTTCTCATTTTCTATTATTACTTTCAATTATGATCTTCAAACTCTTTTACTTGCTTTTCTACTTCACTTTTCTTTGAAATCTCATCTCTCTTTCTCATTTTCTATTATTACTTTCAATTATGATCTTCAAACTCTTTTACTTGCTTTTCTACTTCACTTTTCTAGAAATCTCATCTCTCTTTCTCATTTTCTATTATTACTTTCAATTATGATCTTCCAACTCTTTTACTTGCTTTTCTACTTCACTTTTCTTTGAAATCTCATCTCTCTTTCTCATTTTCTATTATTACTTTCAATTATGATCTTCAAACTCTTTTACTTGCTTTTCTACTTCACTTTTCTAGAAATCTCATCTCTCTTTCTCATTTTCTATTATTACTTTCAATTATGATCTTCAAACTCTTTTACTTGCTTTTCTACTTCACTTTTCTTTGAAATCTCATCTCTCTTTCTCATTTTCTATTATTACTTTCAATTACCTAACTATGACTCTTTTACTTGCTTTTCTACTTCACTTTTCTAGAAATCTCATCTCTCTTTCTCATTTTCTATTATTACTTTCAATTATGATCTTCAAACTCTTTTACTTGCTTTTCTACTTCACTTTTCTAGAAATCTCATCTCTCTTTCTCATTTTCTATTATTACTTTCAATTATGATCTTCAAACTCTTTTACTTGCTTTTCTACTTCACTTTTCTTTGAAATCTCATCTCTCTTTCTCATTTTCTATTATTACTTTCAATTATGATCTTCAAACTCTTTTACTTGCTTTTCTACTTCACTTTTCTTTGAAATCTCATCTCTCTTTCTCATTTTCTATTATTACTTTCAATTATGATCTTCAAACTCTTTTACTTGCTTTTCTACTTCACTTTTCTAGAAATCTCATCTCTCTTTCTCATTTTCTATTATTACTTTCAATTATGATCTTCAAACTCTTTTACTTGCTTTTCTACTTCACTTTTCTAGAAATCTCATCTCTCTTTCTCATTTTCTATTATTACTTTCAATTATGATCTTCAAACTCTTTTACTTGCTTTTCTACTTCACTTTTCTTTGAAATCTCATCTCTCTTTCTCATTTTCTATTATTACTTTCAATTACCTAACTATGACTCTTTTACTTGCTTTTCTACTTCACTTTTCTAGAAATCTCATCTCTCTTTCTCATTTTCTATTATTACTTTCAATTATGATCTTCAAACTCTTTTACTTGCTTTTCTACTTCACTTTTCTAGAAATCTCATCTCTCTTTCTCATTTTCTATTATTACTTTCAATTATGATCTTCAAACTCTTTTACTTGCTTTTCTACTTCACTTTTCTTTGAAATCTCATCTCTCTTTCTCATTTTCTATTATTACTTTCAATTATGATCTTCCTACTCTTTTACTTGCTTTTCTACTTCACTTTTCTAGAAATATCATCTCTCTTTCTCATTTTCTATTATTACTTTCAATTATGATCTTCCAACTCTTTTACTTGCCTTACTACTTCACTTTTCTAGAAATCTCATCTCTCTTTCTCATTTTCTATTATTACTTTCAATTATGATCTTCAAACTCTTTTACTTGCTTTTCTACTTCACTTTTCTTTGAAATCTCATCTCTCTTTCTCATTTTCTATTATTACTTTCAATTATGATCTTCAAACTCTTTTACTTGCTTTTCTACTTCACTTTTCTAGAAATATCATCTCTCTTTCTCATTTTCTATTATTACTTTCAATTATGATCTTCCAACTCTTTTACTTGCTTTTCTACTTCACTTTTCTTTGAAATATCATCTCTCTTTCTCATTTTCTATTATTACTTTCAATTATGATCTTCAAACTCTTTTACTTGCTTTTCTACTTCACTTTTCTTTGAAATCTCATCTCTCTTTCTCATTTTCTATTATTACTTTCAATTATGATCTTCCAACTCTTTTACTTGCTTTTCTACTTCACTTTTCTTTGAAATCTCATCTCTCTTTCTCATTTTCTATTATTACTTTCAATTATGATCTTCAAACTCTTTTACTTGCTTTTCTACTTCACTTTTCTTTGAAATCTCATCTCTCTTTCTCATTTTCTATTATTACTTTCAATTACCTAACTATGACTCTTTTACTTGCTTTTCTACTTCACTTTTCTAGAAATCTCATCTCTCTTTCTCATTTTCTATTATTACTTTCAATTATGATCTTCAAACTCTTTTACTTGCTTTTCTACTTCACTTTTCTTTGAAATCTCATCTCTCTTTCTCATTTTCTATTATTACTTTCAATTACCTAACTATGACTCTTTTACTTGCTTTTCTACTTCACTTTTCTAGAAATCTCATCTCTCTTTCTCATTTTCTATTATTACTTTCAATTATGATCTTCAAACTCTTTTACTTGCTTTTCTACTTCACTTTTCTAGAAATCTCATCTCTCTTTCTCATTTTCTATTATTACTTTCAATTATGATCTTCAAACTCTTTTACTTGCTTTTCTACTTCACTTTTCTTTGAAATCTCATCTCTCTTTCTCATTTTCTATTATTACTTTCAATTATGATCTTCAAACTCTTTTACTTGCTTTTCTACTTCACTTTTCTAGAAATATCATCTCTCTTTCTCATTTTCTATTATTACTTTCAATTATGATCTTCAAACTCTTTTACTTGCTTTTCTACTTCACTTTTCTAGAAATCTCATCTCTCTTTCTCATTTTCTATTATTACTTTCAATTATGATCTTCAAACTCTTTTACTTGCTTTTCTACTTCACTTTTCTTTGAAATCTCATCTCTCTTTCTCATTTTCTATTATTACTTTCAATTATGATCTTCAAACTCTTTTACTTGCTTTTCTACTTCACTTTTCTTTGAAATCTCATCTCTCTTTCTCATTTTCTATTATTACTTTCAATTATGATCTTCAAACTCTTTTACTTGCTTTTCTACTTCACTTTTCTTTGAAATCTCATCTCTCTTTCTCATTTTCTATTATTACTTTCAATTATGATCTTCAAACTCTTTTACTTGCTTTTCTACTTCACTTTTCTAGAAATCTCATCTCTCTTTCTCATTTTCTATTATTACTTTCAATTATGATCTTCAAACTCTTTTACTTGCTTTTCTACTTCACTTTTCTAGAAATCTCATCTCTCTTTCTCATTTTCTATTATTACTTTCAATTATGATCTTCAAACTCTTTTACTTGCTTTTCTACTTCACTTTTCTTTGAAATCTCATCTCTCTTTCTCATTTTCTATTATTACTTTCAATTACCTAACTATGACTCTTTTACTTGCTTTTCTACTTCACTTTTCTAGAAATCTCATCTCTCTTTCTCATTTTCTATTATTACTTTCAATTATGATCTTCAAACTCTTTTACTTGCTTTTCTACTTCACTTTTCTTTGAAATCTCATCTCTCTTTCTCATTTTCTATTATTACTTTCAATTATGATCTTCAAACTCTTTTACTTGCCTTACTACTTCACTTTTCTAGAAATCTCATCTCTCTTTCTCATTTTCTATTATTACTTTCAATTATGATCTTCAAACTCTTTTACTTGCTTTTCTACTTCACTTTTCTTTGAAATCTCATCTCTCTTTCTCATTTTCTATTATTACTTTCAATTATGATCTTCAAACTCTTTTACTTGCTTTTCTACTTCACTTTTCTAGAAATATCATCTCTCTTTCTCATTTTCTATTATTACTTTCAATTATGATCTTCCAACTCTTTTACTTGCTTTTCTACTTCACTTTTCTTTGAAATATCATCTCTCTTTCTCATTTTCTATTATTACTTTCAATTATGATCTTCAAACTCTTTTACTTGCTTTTCTACTTCACTTTTCTTTGAAATCTCATCTCTCTTTCTCATTTTCTATTATTACTTTCAATTATGATCTTCAAACTCTTTTACTTGCTTTTCTACTTCACTTTTCTAGAAATCTCATCTCTCTTTCTCATTTTCTATTATTACTTTCAATTATGATCTTCAAACTCTTTTACTTGCTTTTCTACTTCACTTTTCTTTGAAATCTCATCTCTCTTTCTCATTTTCTATTATTACTTTCAATTATGATCTTCAAACTCTTTTACTTGCTTTTCTACTTCACTTTTCTTTGAAATCTCATCTCTCTTTCTCATTTTCTATTATTACTTTCAATTATGATCTTCAAACTCTTTTACTTGCTTTTCTACTTCACTTTTCTTTGAAATCTCATCTCTCTTTCTCATTTTCTATTATTACTTTCAATTATGATCTTCAAACTCTTTTACTTGCTTTTCTACTTCACTTTTCTTTGAAATCTCATCTCTCTTTCTCATTTTCTATTATTACTTTCAATTATGATCTTCAAACTCTTTTACTTGCTTTTCTACTTCACTTTTCTAGAAATCTCATCTCTCTTTCTCATTTTCTATTATTACTTTCAATTATGATCTTCAAACTCTTTTACTTGCTTTTCTACTTCACTTTTCTTTGAAATCTCATCTCTCTTTCTCATTTTCTATTATTACTTTCAATTACCTAACTATGACTCTTTTACTTGCTTTTCTACTTCACTTTTCTAGAAATCTCATCTCTCTTTCTCATTTTCTATTATTACTTTCAATTATGATCTTCAAACTCTTTTACTTGCTTTTCTACTTCACTTTTCTAGAAATCTCATCTCTCTTTCTCATTTTCTATTATTACTTTCAATTATGATCTTCAAACTCTTTTACTTGCTTTTCTACTTCACTTTTCTTTGAAATCTCATCTCTCTTTCTCATTTTCTATTATTACTTTCAATTATGATCTTCAAACTCTTTTACTTGCTTTTCTACTTCACTTTTCTAGAAATCTCATCTCTCTTTCTCATTTTCTATTATTACTTTCAATTATGATCTTCAAACTCTTTTACTTGCTTTTCTACTTCACTTTTCTTTGAAATCTCATCTCTCTTTCTCATTTTCTATTATTACTTTCAATTACCTAACTATGACTCTTTTACTTGCTTTTCTACTTCACTTTTCTAGAAATCTCATCTCTCTTTCTCATTTTCTATTATTACTTTCAATTATGATCTTCAAACTCTTTTACTTGCTTTTCTACTTCACTTTTCTAGAAATCTCATCTCTCTTTCTCATTTTCTATTATTACTTTCAATTATGATCTTCAAACTCTTTTACTTGCTTTTCTACTTCACTTTTCTTTGAAATCTCATCTCTCTTTCTCATTTTCTATTATTACTTTCAATTATGATCTTCAAACTCTTTTACTTGCTTTTCTACTTCACTTTTCTAGAAATCTCATCTCTCTTTCTCATTTTCTATTATTACTTTCAATTATGATCTTCAAACTCTTTTACTTGCTTTTCTACTTCACTTTTCTAGAAATCTCATCTCTCTTTCTCATTTTCTATTATTACTTTCAATTATGATCTTCAAACTCTTTTACTTGCCTTACTACTTCACTTTTCTAGAAATCTCATCTCTCTTTCTCATTTTCTATTATTACTTTCAATTATGATCTTCAAACTCTTTTACTTGCTTTTCTACTTCACTTTTCTTTGAAATCTCATCTCTCTTTCTCATTTTCTATTATTACTTTCAATTATGATCTTCAAACTCTTTTACTTGCTTTTCTACTTCACTTTTCTTTGAAATCTCATCTCTCTTTCTCATTTTCTATTATTACTTTCAATTATGATCTTCAAACTCTTTTACTTGCTTTTCTACTTCACTTTTCTAGAAATCTCATCTCTCTTTCTCATTTTCTATTATTACTTTCAATTATGATCTTCAAACTCTTTTACTTGCTTTTCTACTTCACTTTTCTAGAAATCTCATCTCTCTTTCTCATTTTCTATTATTACTTTCAATTATGATCTTCAAACTCTTTTACTTGCTTTTCTACTTCACTTTTCTTTGAAATCTCATCTCTCTTTCTCATTTTCTATTATTACTTTCAATTACCTAACTATGACTCTTTTACTTGCTTTTCTACTTCACTTTTCTAGAAATCTCATCTCTCTTTCTCATTTTCTATTATTACTTTCAATTATGATCTTCAAACTCTTTTACTTGCTTTTCTACTTCACTTTTCTAGAAATCTCATCTCTCTTTCTCATTTTCTATTATTACTTTCAATTATGATCTTCAAACTCTTTTACTTGCTTTTCTACTTCACTTTTCTTTGAAATCTCATCTCTCTTTCTTATTTTCTATTATTACTTTCAATTACCTAACTATGACTCTTTTACTTGCTTTTCTACTTCACTTTTCTAGAAATCTCATCTCTCTTTCTCATTTTCTATTATTACTTTCAATTATGATCTTCAAACTCTTTTACTTGCTTTTCTACTTCACTTTTCTAGAAATCTCATCTCTCTTTCTCATTTTCTATTATTACTTTCAATTATGATCTTCAAACTCTTTTACTTGCTTTTCTACTTCACTTTTCTTTGAAATCTCATCTCTCTTTCTCATTTTCTATTATTACTTTCAATTATGATCTTCAAACTCTTTTACTTGCTTTTCTACTTCACTTTTCTTTGAAATCTCATCTCTCTTTCTCATTTTCTATTATTACTTTCAATTATGATCTTCCAACTCTTTTACTTGCTTTTCTACTTCACTTTTCTAGAAATCTCATCTCTCTTTCTCATTTTCTATTATAACTTTCAATTATGATCTTCAAACTCTTTTACTTGCTTTTCTACTTCACTTTTCTTTGAAATCTCATCTCTCTTTCTCCTTTTCTATTATTACTTTCAATTATGATCTTCAAACTCTTTTACTTGCTTTTCTACTTCACTTTTCTTTGAAATCTCATCTCTCTTTCTCATTTTCTATTATTACTTTCAATTATGATCTTCAAACTCTTTTACTAGCTTTTCTACTTCACTTTTCTAGAAATCTCATCTCTCTTTCTCATTTTCTATTATTACTTTCAATTATGATCTTCAAACTCTTTTACTTGCTTTTCTACTTCACTTTTCTAGAAATCTCATCTCTCTTTCTCATTTTCTATTATTACTTTCAATTATGATCTTCAAACTCTTTTACTTGCTTTTCTACTTCACTTTTCTTTGAAATCTCATCTCTCTTTCTCCTTTTCTATTATTACTTTCAATTATGATCTTCAAACTCTTTTACTTGCTTTTCTACTTCACTTTTCTTTGAAATCTCATCTCTCTTTCTCATTTTCTATTATTACTTTCAATTATGATCTTCCAACTCTTTTACTTGCTTTTCTACTTCACTTTTCTAGAAATCTCATCTCTCTTTCTCATTTTCTATTATTACTTTCAATTATGATCTTCAAACTCTTTTACTTGCTTTTCTACTTCACTTTTCTTTGAAATCTCATCTCTCTTTCTCCTTTTCTATTATTACTTTCAATTATGATCTTCAAACTCTTTTACTTGCTTTTCTACTTCACTTTTCTTTGAAATCTCATCTCTCTTTCTCATTTTCTATTATTACTTTCAATTATGATCTTCAAACTCTTTTACTTGCTTTTCTACTTCACTTTTCTAGAAATCTCATCTCTCTTTCTCATTTTCTATTATTACTTTCAATTATGATCTTCAAACTCTTTTACTTGCTTTTCTACTTCACTTTTCTTTGAAATCTCATCTCTCTTTCTCATTTTCTATTATTACTTTCAATTATGATCTTCAAACTCTTTTACTTGCTTTTCTACTTCACTTTTCTTTGAAATCTCATCTCTCTTTCTCATTTTCTATTATTACTTTCAATTATGATCTTCAAACTCTTTTACTTGCTTTTCTACTTCACTTTTCTTTGAAATCTCATCTCTCTTTCTCATTTTCTATTATTACTTTCAATTATGATCTTCAAACTCTTTTACTTGCTTTTCTACTTCACTTTTCTAGAAATCTCATCTCTCTTTCTCATTTTCTATTATTACTTTCAATTATGATCTTCAAACTCTTTTACTTGCTTTTCTACTTCACTTTTCTAGAAATCTCATCTCTCTTTCTCATTTTCTATTATTACTTTCAATTATGATCTTCAAACTCTTTTACTTGCTTTTCTACTTCACTTTTCTTTGAAATCTCATCTCTCTTTCTTATTTTCTATTATTACTTTCAATTACCTAACTATGACTCTTTTACTTGCTTTTCTACTTCACTTTTCTAGAAATCTCATCTCTCTTTCTCATTTTCTATTATTACTTTCAATTATGATCTTCAAACTCTTTTACTTGCTTTTCTACTTCACTTTTCTTTGAAATCTCATCTCTCTTTCTCATTTTCTATTATTACTTTCAATTATGATCTTCAAACTCTTTTACTTGCTTTTCTACTTCACTTTTCTTTGAAATCTCATCTCTCTTTCTCATTTTCTATTATAACTTTCAATTATGATCTTCAAACTCTTTTACTTGCTTTTCTACTTCACTTTTCTTTGAAATCTCATCTCTCTTTCTCATTTTCTATTATTACTTTCAATTATGATCTTCCAACTCTTTTACTTGCTTTTCTACTTCACTTTTCTAGAAATCTCATCTCTCTTTCTCATTTTCTATTATTACTTTCAATTATGATCTTCAAACTCTTTTACTTGCTTTTCTACTTCACTTTTCTTTGAAATCTCATCTCTCTTTCTCCTTTTCTATTATTACTTTCAATTATGATCTTCAAACTCTTTTACTTGCTTTTCTACTTCACTTTTCTAGAAATCTCATCTCTCTTTCTCATTTTCTATTATTACTTTCAATTATGATCTTCAAACTCTTTTACTTGCTTTTCTACTTCACTTTTCTTTGAAATCTCATCTCTCTTTCTCATTTTCTATTATAACTTTCAATTATGATCTTCAAACTCTTTTACTTGCTTTTCTACTTCACTTTTCTTTGAAATCTCATCTCTCTTTCTCCTTTTCTATTATTACTTTCAATTATGATCTTCAAACTCTTTTACTTGCTTTTCTACTTCACTTTTCTTTGAAATCTCATCTCTCTTTCTCATTTTCTATTATTACTTTCAATTATGATCTTCAAACTCTTTTACTTGCTTTTCTACTTCACTTTTCTAGAAATCTCATCTCTCTTTCTCATTTTCTATTATTACTTTCAATTATGATCTTCAAACTCTTTTACTTGCTTTTCTACTTCACTTTTCTAGAAATCTCATCTCTCTTTCTCATTTTCTATTATTACTTTCAATTATGATCTTCCAACTCTTTTACTTGCTTTTCTACTTCACTTTTCTTTGAAATCTCTTCTCTCTTTCTCATTTTCTATTATTACTTTCAATTATGATCTTCCAACTCTTTTACTTGCTTTTCTACTTCACTTTTCTAGAAATCTCATCTCTCTTTCTCATTTTCTATTATTACTTTCAATTATGATCTTCAAACTCTTTTACTTGCTTTTCTACTTCACTTTTCTTTGAAATCTCATCTCTCTTTCTCATTTTCTATTATTACTTTCAATTATGATCTTCCAACTCTTTTACTTGCTTTTCTACTTCACTTTTCTAGAAATCTCATCTCTCTTTCTCATTTTCTATTATTACTTTCAATTATGATCTTCCAACTCTTTTACTTGCCTTACTACTTCACTTTTCTAGAAATCTCATCTCTCTTTCTCATTTTCTATTATTACTTTCAATTACCTAACTATGACTCTTTTACTTGCTTTTCTACTTCACTTTTCTAGAAATCTCATCTCTCTTTCTCATTTTCTATTATTACTTTCAATTATGATCTTCAAACTCTTTTACTTGCTTTTCTACTTCACTTTTCTAGAAATCTCATCTCTCTTTCTCATTTTCTATTATTACTTTCAATTATGATCTTCAAACTCTTTTACTTGCTTTTCTACTTCACTTTTCTAGAAATCTCATCTCTCTTTCTCATTTTCTATTATTACTTTCAATTATGATCTTCCAACTCTTTTACTTGCTTTTCTACTTCACTTTTCTTTGAAATCTCTTCTCTCTTTCTCATTTTCTATTATTACTTTCAATTATGATCTTCCAACTCTTTTACTTGCTTTTCTACTTCACTTTTCTAGAAATCTCATCTCTCTTTCTCATTTTCTATTATTACTTTCAATTATGATCTTCAAACTCTTTTACTTGCTTTTCTACTTCACTTTTCTTTGAAATCTCATCTCTCTTTCTCATTTTCTATTATTACTTTCAATTATGATCTTCCAACTCTTTTACTTGCTTTTCTACTTCACTTTTCTAGAAATCTCATCTCTCTTTCTCATTTTCTATTATTACTTTCAATTATGATCTTCAAACTCTTTTACTTGCTTTTCTACTTCACTTTTCTTTGAAATCTCATCTCTCTTTCTCATTTTCTATTATTACTTTCAATTACCTAACTATGACTCTTTTACTTGCTTTTCTACTTCACTTTTCTAGAAATCTCATCTCTCTTTCTCATTTTCTATTATTACTTTCAATTATGATCTTCAAACTCTTTTACTTGCTTTTCTACTTCACTTTTCTAGAAATCTCATCTCTCTTTCTCATTTTCTATTATTACTTTCAATTATGATCTTCAAACTCTTTTACTTGCTTTTCTACTTCACTTTTCTTTGAAATCTCATCTCTCTTTCTCATTTTCTATTATTACTTTCAATTACCTAACTATGACTCTTTTACTTGCTTTTCTACTTCACTTTTCTTTGAAATCTCATCTCTCTTTCTCATTTTCTATTATTACTTTCTATTATGATCTTCAAACTCTTTTACTTGCTTTTCTACTTCACTTTTCTTTGAAATCTCATCTCTCTTTCTCATTTTCTATTATTACTTTCAATTATGATCTTCAAACTCTTTTACTTGCTTTTCTACTTCACTTTTCTAGAAATCTCATCTCTCTTTCTCATTTTCTATTATTACTTTCAATTATGATCTTCAAACTCTTTTACTTGCTTTTCTACTTCACTTTTCTTTGAAATCTCATCTCTCTTTCTCATTTTCTATTATTACTTTCAATTATGATCTTCAAACTCTTTTACTTGCTTTTCTACTTCACTTTTCTAGAAATCTCATCTCTCTTTCTCATTTTCTATTATTACTTTCAATTATGATCTTCAAACTCTTTTACTTGCTTTTCTACTTCACTTTTCTAGAAATCTCATCTCTCTTTCTCATTTTCTATTATTACTTTCAATTATGATCTTCCAACTCTTTTACTTGCTTTTCTACTTCACTTTTCTTTGAAATCTCTTCTCTCTTTCTCATTTTCTATTATTACTTTCAATTATGATCTTCCAACTCTTTTACTTGCTTTTCTACTTCACTTTTCTAGAAATCTCATCTCTCTTTCTCATTTTCTATTATTACTTTCAATTATGATCTTCAAACTCTTTTACTTGCTTTTCTACTTCACTTTTCTTTGAAATCTCATCTCTCTTTCTCATTTTCTATTATTACTTTCAATTATGATCTTCCAACTCTTTTACTTGCTTTTCTACTTCACTTTTCTAGAAATCTCATCTCTCTTTCTCATTTTCTATTATTACTTTCAATTATGATCTTCCAACTCTTTTACTTGCCTTACTACTTCACTTTTCTAGAAATCTCATCTCTCTTTCTCATTTTCTATTATTACTTTCAATTACCTAACTATGACTCTTTTACTTGCTTTTCTACTTCACTTTTCTAGAAATCTCATCTCTCTTTCTCATTTTCTATTATTACTTTCAATTATGATCTTCAAACTCTTTTACTTGCTTTTCTACTTCACTTTTCTAGAAATCTCATCTCTCTTTCTCATTTTCTATTATTACTTTCAATTATGATCTTCAAACTCTTTTACTTGCTTTTCTACTTCACTTTTCTTTGAAATCTCATCTCTCTTTCTCATTTTCTATTATTACTTTCAATTATGATCTTCAAACTCTTTTACTTGCTTTTCTACTTCACTTTTCTTTGAAATCTCATCTCTCTTTCTCATTTTCTATTATTACTTTCAATTATGATCTTCAAACTCTTTTACTTGCTTTTCTACTTCACTTTTCTAGAAATCTCATCTCTCTTTCTCATTTTCTATTATTACTTTCAATTATGATCTTCAAACTCTTTTACTTGCTTTTCTACTTCACTTTTCTAGAAATCTCATCTCTCTTTCTCATTTTCTATTATTACTTTCAATTATGATCTTCAAACTCTTTTACTTGCTTTTCTACTTCACTTTTCTTTGAAATCTCATCTCTCTTTCTCATTTTCTATTATTACTTTCAATTACCTAACTATGACTCTTTTACTTGCTTTTCTACTTCACTTTTCTAGAAATCTCATCTCTCTTTCTCATTTTCTATTATTACTTTCAATTATGATCTTCAAACTCTTTTACTTGCTTTTCTACTTCACTTTTCTAGAAATCTCATCTCTCTTTCTCATTTTCTATTATTACTTTCAATTATGATCTTCAAACTCTTTTACTTGCTTTTCTACTTCACTTTTCTTTGAAATCTCATCTCTCTTTCTCATTTTCTATTATTACTTTCAATTATGATCTTCCAACTCTTTTACTTGCTTTTCTACTTCACTTTTCTAGAAATCACATCTCTCTTTCTCATTTTCTATTATTACTTTCAATTATGATCTTCAAACTCTTTTACTTGCTTTTCTACTTCACTTTTCTTTGAAATCTCATCTCTCTTTCTCATTTTCTATTATTACTTTCAATTATGATCTTCAAACTCTTTTACTTGCTTTTCTACTTCACTTTTCTTTGAAATCTCATCTCTCTTTCTCATTTTCTATTATTACTTTCAATTATGATCTTCAAACTCTTTTACTTGCTTTTCTACTTCACTTTTCTTTGAAATCTCATCTCTCTTTCTCATTTTCTATTATAACTTTCAATTACCTAACTATGACTCTTTTACTTGCTTTTCTACTTCACTTTTCTAGAAATCTCATCTCTCTTTCTCCTTTTCTATTATTACTTTCAATTATGATCTTCAAACTCTTTTACTTGCTTTTCTACTTCACTTTTCTTTGAAATCTCATCTCTCTTTCTCATTTTCTATTATTACTTTCAATTATGATCTTCAAACTCTTTTACTTGCTTTTCTACTTCACTTTTCTAGAAATCTCATCTCTCTTTCTCATTTTCTATTATTACTTTCAATTATGATCTTCAAACTCTTTTACTTGCTTTTCTACTTCACTTTTCTAGAAATCTCATCTCTCTTTCTCATTTTCTATTATTACTTTCAATTATGATCTTCAAACTCTTTTACTTGCTTTTCTACTTCACTTTTCTTTGAAATCTCTTCTCTCTTTCTCATTTTCTATTATTACTTTCAATTATGATCTTCCAACTCTTTTACTTGCTTTTCTACTTCACTTTTCTAGAAATCTCATCTCTCTTTCTCATTTTCTATTATTACTTTCAATTATGATCTTCAAACTCTTTTACTTGCTTTTCTACTTCACTTTTCTTTGAAATCTCATCTCTCTTTCTCATTTTCTATTATTACTTTCAATTATGATCTTCCTACTCTTTTACTTGCTTTTCTACTTCACTTTTCTAGAAATATCATCTCTCTTTCTCATTTTCTATTATTACTTTCAATTATGATCTTCCAACTCTTTTACTTGCCTTACTACTTCACTTTTCTAGAAATCTCATCTCTCTTTCTCATTTTCTATTATTACTTTCAATTACCTAACTATGACTCTTTTACTTGCTTTTCTACTTCACTTTTCTAGAAATCTCATCTCTCTTTCTCATTTTCTATTATTACTTTCAATTATGATCTTCAAACTCTTTTACTTGCTTTTCTACTTCACTTTTCTAGAAATCTCATCTCTCTTTCTCATTTTCTATTATTACTTTCAATTATGATCTTCAAACTCTTTTACTTGCTTTTCTACTTCACTTTTCTTTGAAATCTCATCTCTCTTTCTCATTTTCTATTATTACTTTCAATTATGATCTTCAAACTCTTTTACTTGCTTTTCTACTTCACTTTTCTTTGAAATCTCATCTCTCTTTCTCATTTTCTATTATTACTTTCAATTATGATCTTCAAACTCTTTTACTTGCTTTTCTACTTCACTTTTCTAGAAATCTCATCTCTCTTTCTCATTTTCTATTATTACTTTCAATTATGATCTTCAAACTCTTTTACTTGCTTTTCTACTTCACTTTTCTAGAAATCTCATCTCTCTTTCTCATTTTCTATTATTACTTTCAATTATGATCTTCAAACTCTTTTACTTGCTTTTCTACTTCACTTTTCTTTGAAATCTCATCTCTCTTTCTCATTTTCTATTATTACTTTCAATTACCTAACTATGACTCTTTTACTTGCTTTTCTACTTCACTTTTCTAGAAATCTCATCTCTCTTTCTCATTTTCTATTATTACTTTCAATTATGATCTTCAAACTCTTTTACTTGCTTTTCTACTTCACTTTTCTAGAAATCTCATCTCTCTTTCTCATTTTCTATTATTACTTTCAATTATGATCTTCAAACTCTTTTACTTGCTTTTCTACTTCACTTTTCTTTGAAATCTCATCTCTCTTTCTCATTTTCTATTATTACTTTCAATTATGATCTTCCAACTCTTTTACTTGCTTTTCTACTTCACTTTTCTTTGAAATCTCATCTCTCTTTCTCATTTTCTATTATTACTTTCAATTATGATCTTCAAACTCTTTTACTTGCTTTTCTACTTCACTTTTCTTTGAAATCTCATCTCTCTTTCTCATTTTCTATTATTACTTTCAATTATGATCTTCAAACTCTTTTACTTGCTTTTCTACTTCACTTTTCTAGAAATCTCATCTCTCTTTCTCATTTTCTATTATTACTTTCAATTATGATCTTCAAACTCTTTTACTTGCTTTTCTACTTCACTTTTCTTTGAAATCTCATCTCTCTTTCTCATTTTCTATTATTACTTTCAATTATGATCTTCAAACTCTTTTACTTGCTTTTCTACTTCACTTTTCTTTGAAATCTCATCTCTCTTTCTCATTTTCTATTATTACTTTCAATTATGATCTTCAAACTCTTTTACTTGCTTTTCTACTTCACTTTTCTAGAAATCTCATCTCTCTTTCTCATTTTCTATTATTACTTTCAATTATGATCTTCAAACTCTTTTACTTGCTTTTCTACTTCACTTTTCTTTGAAATCTCATCTCTCTTTCTCATTTTCTATTATTACTTTCAATTATGATCTTCAAACTCTTTTACTTGCTTTTCTACTTCACTTTTCTTTGAAATCTCATCTCTCTTTCTCATTTTCTATTATTACTTTCAATTATGATCTTCAAACTCTTTTACTTGCTTTTCTACTTCACTTTTCTTTGAAATCTCATCTCTCTTTCTCCTTTTCTATTATTACTTTCAATTATGATCTTCAAACTCTTTTACTTGCTTTTCTACTTCACTTTTCTTTGAAATCTCATCTCTCTTTCTCATTTTCTATTATTACTTTCAATTATGATCTTCAAACTCTTTTACTTGCTTTTCTACTTCACTTTTCTAGAAATCTCATCTCTCTTTCTCATTTTCTATTATTACTTTCAATTATGATCTTCAAACTCTTTTACTTGCTTTTCTACTTCACTTTTCTTTGAAATCTCATCTCTCTTTCTCATTTTCTATTATTACTTTCAATTATGATCTTCAAACTCTTTTACTTGCTTTTCTACTTCACTTTTCTAGAAATCTCATCTCTCTTTCTCATTTTCTATTATTACTTTCAATTATGATCTTCAAACTCTTTTACTTGCTTTTCTACTTCACTTTTCTTTGAAATCTCATCTCTCTTTCTCATTTTCTATTATTACTTTCAATTATGATCTTCAAACTCTTTTACTTGCTTTTCTACTTCACTTTTCTAGAAATCTCATCTCTCTTTCTCATTTTCTATTATTACTTTCAATTATGATCTTCAAACTCTTTTACTTGCTTTTCTACTTCACTTTTCTAGAAATCTCATCTCTCTTTCTCATTTTCTATTATTACTTTCAATTATGATCTTCAAACTCTTTTACTTGCTTTTCTACTTCACTTTTCTTTGAAATCTCATCTCTCTTTCTCCTTTTCTATTATTACTTTCAATTATGATCTTCAAACTCTTTTACTTGCTTTTCTACTTCACTTTTCTAGAAATCTCATCTCTCTTTCTCATTTTCTATTATAACTTTCAATTATGATCTTCAAACTCTTTTACTTGCTTTTCTACTTCACTTTTCTTTGAAATCTCATCTCTCTTTCTCATTTTCTATTATTACTTTCAATTATGATCTTCAAACTCTTTTACTTGCTTTTCTACTTCACTTTTCTTTGAAATCTCATCTCTCTTTCTCATTTTCTATTATTACTTTCAATT
>CAMPDV010006262.1:0-22618 GCA_946699065.1 Loxodes magnus | reverse complement strand
CTAAAATACATTTATGAATATTTTTCGTCTTTACACTTTTATTTATTTTCGACTTCTCATTTTTACTCTTTGAATATACTTTTGATTAATTTCTAAATTTTTAAATATCTTTATTCTTTCCAAATTACATTTATGCACATTTTTCGTCTTTACACTTTTCTTTATTTTCGACTTCTCATTTTTACTCTTTGAATATACTTTTGATTAATTTCTAAATTTTTAAATATCTTTATTCTTTCCAAATTACATTTATGAATATTTTTCGTCTTTACACTTTTCTTTATTTTCGACTTCTCATTTTTACTCTTTGAATATTCTTTTGATTAATTTCGAAATTTTTAAATATCTTTATTCTTACTAAAATACATTTATGAACATTTTTCGTCTTTACACTTTTCTTTATTTTCGACTTCTCATTTTTACTCTTTGAATATTCTTTTGATTAATTTCTAAATTTTTAAATATCTTTAATCTTTCCAAAATACATTTATGAACATTTTTCGTCTTTACACTTTTCTTTATTTTCGACTTCTCATTTTTACTCTTTGAATATTCTTTTGATTAATTTCTAAATTTTTAAATATCTTTATTCTCTCTAAAATACATTTATGATTAGATTCGATTTTAATATTTTTATTTTCGACTTCTCATTTTTACTCTTTGAATATTCTTTTGATTAATTTCTAAATTTTTAAATATCTTTATTCTCTCTAAAATACATTTATGAACATTTTTCGTCTTTACACTTTTCTTTATTTTCGACTTCTCATTTTTACTCTTTGAATATTCTTTTGATTAATTTCGAAATTTTTAAATATCTTTATTCTTAATAAAATACATTTATGAACATTTTTCGTCTTTACACTTTTCTTTATTTTCGACTTCTCATTTTACTTTTTGAATATTCTTTATTACCTTCGAAATTTTTAAATATCTTTATTCTCTCTAAAATACATTTATGAACATTTTTCGTCTTTACACTTTTCTTTATTTTCGACTTCTCATTTTTACTCTTTGAATATTCTTTTTATTAATTTCTAAATTTTTAAATATCTTTATTCTTACTAAAATACATTTATGAACATTTTTCGTCTTTACACTTTTCTTTATTTTCGACTTCTCATTTTTACTCTTTGAATATTCTTTTTATTAATTTCGAAATTTTTAAATATCTTTATTCTTAATAAAATACATTTATGAACATTTTTCGTCTTTACACTTTTCTTTATTTTCGACTTCTCATTTTTACTCTTTGAATATTCTTTTGATTAATTTCTAAATTTTTAAATATCTTTATTCTCTCTAAAATACATTTATGAATATTTTTCGTCTTTACACTTTTCTTTATTTTCGACTTCTCATTTTTACTCTTTGAATATTCTTTTGATTAATTTCTAAATTTTTAATTATCTTTATTCTCTCTAAAATACATTTATGAATATTTTTCGTCTTTACACTTTTCTTTATTTTCGACTTCTCATTTTTACTCTTTGAATATTCTTTTGATTAATTTCTAAATTTTTAATTATCTTTATTCTCTCTAAAATACATTTATGAACATTTTTCGTCTTTACACTTTTCTTTATTTTCGACTTCTCATTTTTACTCTTTGAATATTCTTTTTATTAATTTCTAAATTTTTAAATATCTTTATTCTTACTAAAATACATTTATGAACATTTTTCGTCTTTACACTTTTCTTTATTTTCGACTTCTCATTTTTACTCTTTGAATATTCTTTTTATTAATTTCGAAATTTTTAAATATCTTTATTCTTAATAAAATACATTTATGAACATTTTTCGTCTTTACACTTTTCTTTATTTTCGACTTCTCATTTTTACTCTTTGAATATTCTTTTGATTAATTTCTAAATTTTTAAATATCTTTATTCTCTCTAAAATACATTTATGAATATTTTTCGTCTTTACACTTTTCTTTATTTTCGACTTCTCATTTTTACTCTTTGAATATACTTTTGATTAATTTCTAAATTTTTAAATATCTTTATTCTTTCCAAATTACATTTATGAACATTTTTCGTCTTTACACTTTTCTTTATTTTCGACTTCTCATTTTTACTCTTTGAATATTCTTTTGATTAATTTCTAAATTTTTAAATATCTTTATTCTTACTAAAATACATTTATGAACATTTTTCGTCTTTACACTTTTCTTTATTTTCGACTTCTCATTTTTACTCTTTGAATATTCTTTTGATTAATTTCTAAATTTTTAATTATCTTTATTCTCTCTAAAATACATTTATGAATATTTTTCGTCTTTACACTTTTATTTATTTTCGACTTCTCATTTTTACTCTTTGAATATACTTTTGATTAATTTCTAAATTTTTAAATATCTTTATTCTTTCCAAATTACATTTATGCACATTTTTCGTCTTTACACTTTTCTTTATTTTCGACTTCTCATTTTTACTCTTTGAATATACTTTTGATTAATTTCTAAATTTTTAAATATCTTTATTCTTTCCAAATTACATTTATGAACATTTTTCGTCTTTACACTTTTCTTTATTTTCGACTTCTCATTTTTACTCTTTGAATATTCTTTTGATTAATTTCGAAATTTTTAAATATCTTTATTCTTACTAAAATACATTTATGAACATTTTTCGTCTTTACACTTTTCTTTATTTTCGACTTCTCATTTTTACTCTTTGAATATTCTTTTGATTAATTTCTAAATTTTTAAATATCTTTAATCTTTCCAAAATACATTTATGAACATTTTTCGTCTTTACACTTTTCTTTATTTTCGACTTCTCATTTTTACTCTTTGAATATTCTTTTGATTAATTTCTAAATTTTTAAATATCTTTATTCTCTCTAAAATACATTTATGATTAGATTCGATTTTAATATTTTTATTTTCGACTTCTCATTTTTACTCTTTGAATATTCTTTTGATTAATTTCTAAATTTTTAAATATCTTTATTCTCTCTAAAATACATTTATGAACATTTTTCGTCTTTACACTTTTCTTTATTTTCGACTTCTCATTTTTACTCTTTGAATATTCTTTTGATTAATTTCGAAATTTTTAAATATCTTTAATCTTTCCAAAATACATTTATGAACATTTTTCGTCTTTACACTTTTCTTTATTTTCGACTTCTCATTTTTACTCTTTGAATATTCTTTTGATTAATTTCTAAATTTTTAAATATCTTTATTCTCTCTAAAATACATTTATGATTAGATTCGATTTTAATATTTTTATTTTCGACTTCTCATTTTTACTCTTTGAATATTCTTTTGATTAATTTCTAAATTTTTAAATATCTTTATTCTCTCTAAAATACATTTATGAACATTTTTCGTCTTTACACTTTTCTTTATTTTCGACTTCTCATTTTTACTCTTTGAATTTTCTTTTGATTAATTTCTAAATTTTTAAATATCTTTATTCTCTCTAAAATACATTTATGAACATTTTTCGTCTTTACACTTTTCTTTATTTTCGACTTCTCATTTTTACTCTTTGAATTTTCTTTTGATTAATTTCTAAATTTTTAATTATCTTTATTCTCTCTAAAATACATTTATGAACATTTTTCGTCTTTACACTTTTCTTTATTTTCGACTTCTCATTTTTACTCTTTGAATATTCTTTTGATTAATTTCTAAATTTTTAAATATCTTTATTCTCTCTAAAATACATTTATGATTAGATTCGATTTTAATATTTTTATTTTCGACTTCTCATTTTTACTCTTTGAATATTCTTTTGATTAATTTCTAAATTTTTAAATATCTTTATTCTCTCTAAAATACATTTATGAACATTTTTCGTCTTTACACTTTTCTTTATTTTCGACTTCTCATTTTTACTCTTTGAATTTTCTTTATTACCTTCGAAATTTTTAAATATCTTTATTCTTTCCAAAATACATTTATGAACATTTTTCGTCTTTACACTTTTATTTATTTTCGACTTCTCATTTTTACTCTTTGAATATTCTTTTGATTAATTTCTAAATTTTTAAATATCTTTATTCTTACTAAAATGCATTTATGAACATTTTTCGTCTTTACACTTTTCTTTATTTTCGACTTCTCATTTTTACTCTTTGAATATTCTTTTGATTAATTTCGAAATTTTTAAATATCTTTATTCTCTCTAAAATACATTTATGAACATTTTTCGTCTTTACACTTACTTTATTTTCGACTTCTCATTTTTACTCTTTGAATATTCTTTTGATTAATTTCTAAATTTTTAATTATCTTTATTCTCTCTAAAATACATTTATGAACATTTTTCGTCTTTACACTTTTCTTTATTTTCGACTTCTCATTTTTACTCTTTGAATATTCTTTTGATTAATTTCGAAATTTTTAAATATCTTTATTCTCTCTAAAATACATTTATGAACATTTTTCGTCTTTACACTTTTCTTTATTTTCGACTTCTCATTTTTACTCTTTGAATATTCTTTTGATTAATTTCTAAATTTTTAATTATCTTTATTCTCTCTAAAATACATTTATGAACATTTTTCGTCTTTACACTTTTATTTATTTTCGACTTCTCATTTTACTCTTTGAATATTCTTTATTACCTTCGAAATTTTTAAATATCTTTATTCTTTCCAAAATACATTTATGAACATTTTTCGTCTTTACACTTTTCTTTATTTTCGACTTCTCATTTTTACTCTTTGAATATTCTTTTGATTAATTTCTAAATTTTTAAATATCTTTATTCTTAATAAAATACATTTATGAACATTTTTCGTCTTTACACTTTTCTTTATTTTCGACTTCTCATTTTTACTCTTTGAATATTCTTTTGATTAATTTCTAAATTTTTAAATATCTTTATTCTTAATAAAATACATTTATGAACATTTTTCGTCTTTACACTTTTCTTTATTTTCGACTTCTCATTTTTACTCTTTGAATATTCTTTTTATTAATTTCGAAATTTTTAAATATCTTTATTCTTACTAAAATACATTTATGAACATTTTTCGTCTTTACACTTTTCTTTATTTTCGACTTCTCATTTTTACTCTTTGAATATTCTTTTGATTAATTTCGAAATTTTTAAATATCTTTATTCTTACTAAAATACATTTATGAACATTTTTCGTCTTTACACTTTTCTTTATTTTCGACTTCTCATTTTTACTCTTTGAATTTTCTTTTGATTAATTTCTAAACTTTTAAATATCTTTATTCTCTCTAAAATACATTTATGAACATTTTTCGTCTTTACACTTTTCTTTATTTTCGACTTCTCATTTTTACTCTTTGAATATTCTTTTGATTAATTTCTAAATTTTTAATTATCTTTATTCTCTCTAAAATACATTTATGAACATTTTTCGTCTTTACACTTTTCTTTATTTTCGACTTCTCATTTTTACTCTTTGAATATTCTTTTGATTAATTTCTAAATTTTTAATTATCTTTATTCTCTCTAAAATACATTTATGAACATTTTTCGTCTTTACACTTTTCTTTATTTTCGACTTCTCATTTTTACTCTTTGAATATTCTTTTGATTAATTTCTAAATTTTTAAATATCTTTATTCTTAATAAAATACATTTATGAACATTTTTCGTCTTTACACTTTTCTTTATTTTCGACTTCTCATTTTTACTCTTTGAATATTCTTTTTATTAATTTCGAAATTTTTAAATATCTTTATTCTCTCTAAAATACATTTATGAACATTTTTCGTCTTTACACTTTTCTTTATTTTCGACTTCTCATTTTTACTCTTTGAATATTCTTTTGATTAATTTCTAAATTTTTAAATATCTTTATTCTTACTAAAATACATTTATGAACATTTTTCGTCTTTACACTTTTCTTTATTTTCGACTTCTCATTTTTACTCTTTGAATATTCTTTTGATTAATTTCTAAATTTTTAAATATCTTTATTCTTAATAAAATACATTTATGAACATTTTTCGTCTTTACACTTTTCTTTATTTTCGACTTCTCATTTTTACTCTTTGAATATTCTTTTGATTAATTTCTAAATTTTTAAATATCTTTATTCTCTCTAAAATACATTTATGATTAATTTCGATTTTACACTTTTCTTTATTTTCGACTTCTCATTTTTACTCTTTGAATATTCTTTTGATTAATTTCTAAATTTTTAAATATCTTTATTCTTACTAAAATACATTTATGAACATTTTTCGTCTTTACACTTTTCTTTATTTTCGACTTCTCATTTTTACTCTTTGAATATTCTTTTGATTAATTTCTAAATTTTTAATTATCTTTATTCTCTCTAAAATACATTTATGAACATTTTTCGTCTTTACACTTTTCTTTATTTTCGACTTCTCATTTTTACTCTTTGAATATTCTTTTGATTAATTTCTAAATTTTTAAATATCTTTATTCTTAATAAAATACATTTATGAACATTTTTCGTCTTTACACTTTTCTTTATTTTCGACTTCTCATTTTTACTCTTTGAATATTCTGTTGATTAATTTCGAAATTTTAAAATATCTTTATTCTTACTAAAATACATTTATGAACATTTTTCGTCTTTACACTTTTCTTTATTTTCGACTTCTCATTTTTACTCTTTGAATATTCTTTTGATTAATTTCGAAATTTTTAAATATCTTTATTCTTACTAAAATACATTTATGAACATTTTTCGTCTTTACACTTTTCTTTATTTTCGACTTCTCATTTTTACTCTTTGAATATTCTTTTGATTAATTTCTAAACTTTTAAATATCTTTATTCTCTCTAAAATACATTTATGAACATTTTTCGTCTTTACACTTTTATTTATTTTCGACTTCTCATTTTTACTCTTTGAATATTCTTTTGATTAATTTCTAAATTTTTAAATATCTTTATTCTTTCCAAAATACATTTATGAACATTTTTCGTCTTTACACTTTTATTTATTTTCGACTTCTCATTTTTACTCTTTGAATATTCTTTTGATTAATTTCTAAATTTTTAATTATCTTTATTCTCTCTAAAATACATTTATGAACATTTTTCGTCTTTACACTTTTCTTTATTTTCGACTTCTCATTTTTACTCTTTGAATATTCTTTTGATTAATTTCTAAATTTTTAAATATCTTTATTCTTAATAAAATACATTTATGAACATTTTTCGTCTTTACACTTTTCTTTATTTTCGACTTCTCATTTTTACTCTTTGAATATTCTTTTTATTAATTTCGAAATTTTTAAATATCTTTATTCTTACTAAAATACATTTATGAACATTTTTCGTCTTTACACTTTTCTTTATTTTCGACTTCTCATTTTTACTCTTTGAATATTCTTTTGATTAATTTCTAAATTTTTAAATATCTTTATTCTTAATAAAATACATTTATGAACATTTTTCGTCTTTACACTTTTCTTTATTTTCGACTTCTCATTTTTACTCTTTGAATATTCTTTTTATTAATTTCGAAATTTTTAAATATCTTTATTCTTACTAAAATACATTTATGAACATTTTTCGTCTTTACACTTTTCTTTATTTTCGACTTCTCATTTTTACTCTTTGAATATTCTTTTTATTAATTTCGAAATTTTTAAATATCTTTATTCTTACTAAAATACATTTATGAACATTTTTCGTCTTTACACTTTTCTTTATTTTCGACTTCTCATTTTTACTCTTTGAATATTCTTTTGATTAATTTCTAAATTTTTAAATATCTTTATTCTTAATAAAATACATTTATGAACATTTTTCGTCTTTACACTTTTCTTTATTTTCGACTTCTCATTTTTACTCTTTGAATATTCTTTTGATTAATTTCTAAATTTTTAAATATCTTTATTCTCTCTAAAATACATTTATGAATATTTTTCGTCTTTACACTTTTCTTTATTTTCGACTTCTCATTTTTACTCTTTGAATATACTTTTGATTAATTTCTAAATTTTTAAATATCTTTATTCTTTCCAAATTACATTTATGAACATTTTTCGTCTTTACACTTTTCTTTATTTTCGACTTCTCATTTTTACTCTTTGAATATTCTTTTGATTAATTTCGAAATTTTTAAATATCTTTATTCTTACTAAAATACATTTATGAACATTTTTCGTCTTTACACTTTTCTTTATTTTCGACTTCTCATTTTTACTCTTTGAATTTTCTTTTGATTAATTTCTAAACTTTTAAATATCTTTATTCTCTCTAAAATACATTTATGAACATTTTTCGTCTTTACACTTTTATTTATTTTCGACTTCTCATTTTTACTCTTTGAATATTCTTTTGATTAATTTCTAAATTTTTAAATATCTTTATTCTTTCCAAAATACATTTATGAACATTTTTCGTCTTTACACTTTTATTTATTTTCGACTTCTCATTTTTACTCTTTGAATATTCTTTTGATTAATTTCTAAATTTTTAATTATCTTTATTCTCTCTAAAATACATTTATGAACATTTTTCGTCTTTACACTTTTCTTTATTTTCGACTTCTCATTTTTACTCTTTGAATATTCTTTTGATTAATTTCTAAATTTTTAAATATCTTTATTCTTAATAAAATACATTTATGAACATTTTTCGTCTTTACACTTTTCTTTATTTTCGACTTCTCATTTTTACTCTTTGAATATTCTTTTTATTAATTTCGAAATTTTTAAATATCTTTATTCTTACTAAAATACATTTATGAACATTTTTCGTCTTTACACTTTTCTTTATTTTCGACTTCTCATTTTTACTCTTTGAATATTCTTTTGATTAATTTCTAAATTTTTAAATATCTTTATTCTTAATAAAATACATTTATGAACATTTTTCGTCTTTACACTTTTCTTTATTTTCGACTTCTCATTTTTACTCTTTGAATATTCTTTTTATTAATTTCGAAATTTTTAAATATCTTTATTCTTACTAAAATACATTTATGAACATTTTTCGTCTTTACACTTTTCTTTATTTTCGACTTCTCATTTTTACACTTTGAATATTCTTTTGATTAATTTCTAAATTTTTAAATATCTTTATTCTTAATAAAATACATTTATGAACATTTTTCGTCCTTACACTTTTCTTTATTTTCGACTTCTCATTTTTACTCTTTGAATATTCTTTTGATTAATTTCTAAATTTTTAAATATCTTTATTCTCTCTAAAATACATTTATGAATATTTTTCGTCTTTACACTTTTCTTTATTTTCGACTTCTCATTTTTACTCTTTGAATATTCTTTTGATTAATTTCTAAATTTTTAAATATCTTTATTCTTAATAAAATACATTTATGAATATTTTTCGTCTTTACACTTTTCTTTATTTTCGACTTCTCATTTTTACTCTTTGAATATTCTTTTGATTAATTTCTAAATTTTTAAATATCTTTATTCTTACTAAAATACATTTATGATTAATTTCGATTTTACACTTTTCTTTATTTTCGACTTCTCATTTTTACTCTTTGAATATTCTTTTGATTAATTTCTAAATTTTTAAATATCTTTATTCTCTAAAATACATTTATGAACATTTTTCGTCTTTACATTTTTCTTTATTTTCGACTTCTCATTTTACTCTTTGAATATTCTGTTGATTAATTTCTAAATTTTTAAATATCTTTATTCTTAATAAAATACATTTATGAACATTTTTCGTCTTTACACTTTTATTTATTTTCGACTTCTCATTTTTACTCTTTGAATATTCTTTTGATTAATTTCTAAACTTTTAAATATCTTTATTCTTACTAAAATACATTTATGATTAATTTCGATTTTACACTTTTCTTTATTTTCGACTTCTCATTTTTACTCTTTGAATATTCTTTTGATTAATTTCGAAATTTTTAAATATCTTTATTCTTACTAAAATACATTTATGAACATTTTTCGTCTTTACACTTTTCTTTATTTTCGACTTCTCATTTTTACTTTTTGAATATTCTTTTGATTAATTTCTAAATTTTTAAATATCTTTATTCTCTCTAAAATACATTTATGAACATTTTTCGTCTTTACACTTTTATTTATTTTCGACTTCTCATTTTTACTCTTTGAATATTCTTTTGATTAATTTCTAAACTTTTAAATATCTTTATTCTTACTAAAATACATTTATGATTAATTTCGATTTTACACTTTTCTTTATTTTCGACTTCTCATTTTTACTCTTTGAATATTCTTTTGATTAATTTCGAAATTTTTAAATATCTTTATTCTTACTAAAATACATTTATGAACATTTTTCGTCTTTACACTTTTCTTTATTTTCGACTTCTCATTTTTACTCTTTGAATATTCTGTTGATTAATTTCGAAATTTTAAATATCTTTATTCTTACTAAAATACATTTATGAACATTTTTCGTCTTTACACTTTTCTTTATTTTCGATTTCTCATTTTTACTCTTTGAATATTCTTTTGATTTATTTCGAAATTTTTAAATATCTTTATTCTTACTAAAATACATTTATGAACATTTTTCGTCTTTACACTTTTCTTTATTTTCGACTTCTCATTTTTACTCTTTGAATATTCTTTTTATTAATTTCTAAATTTTTAAATATCTTTATTCTCTCTAAAATACATTTATGAATATTTTTCGTCTTTACACTTTTCTTTATTTTCGACTTCTCATTTTTACTCTTTGAATATTCTTTTGATTAATTTCGAAATTTTTAAATATCTTTATTCTCTCTAAAATACATTTATGAACATTTTTCGTCTTTACACTTTTCTTTATTTTCGACTTCTCATTTTTACTCTTTGAATATTCTGTTGATTAATTTCGAAATTTTTAAATATCTTTATTCTTTCCAAATTACATTTATGAACATTTTTCGTCTTTACACTTTTCTTTATTTTCGACTTCTCATTTTTACTCTTTGAATATTCTTTTGATTAATTTCTAAATTTTTAAATATCTTTATTCTTACTAAAATACATTTATGAATATTTTTCGTCTTTACACTTTTCTTTATTTTCGACTTCTCATTTTTACTCTTTGAATATTCTTTTGATTAATTTCGAAATTTTTAAATATCTTTATTCTTACTAAAATACATTTATGAACATTTTTCGTCTTTACACTTTTATTTATTTTCGACTTCTCATTTTTACTCTTTGAATATTCTTTTGATTAATTTCTAAACTTTTAAATATCTTTATTCTTACTAAAATACATTTATGAACATTTTTCGTCTTTACACTTTTCTTTATTTTCGACTTCTCATTTTTACTCTTTGAATATTCTGTTGATTAATTTCTAAACTTTTAAATATCTTTATTCTTACTAAAATACATTTATGAACATTTTTCGTCTTTACACTTTTCTTTATTTTCGACTTCTCATTTTTACTCTTTGAATATTCTGTTGATTAATTTCGAAATTTTAAATATCTTTATTCTCTCTAAAATACATTTATGAACATTTTTCGTCTTTACACTTTTCTTTATTTTCGACTTCTCATTTTTACACTTTGAATATTCTTTTGATTAATTTCGAAATTTTTAAATATCTTTATTCTCTCTAAAATACATTTATGAACATTTTTCGTCTTTACACTTTTCTTTATTTTCGACTTCTCATTTTTACTCTTTGAATATTCTTTTTATTAATTTCGAAATTTTTAAATATCTTTATTCTCTCTAAAATACATTTATGAACATTTTTCGTCTTTACACTTTTCTTTATTTTCGACTTCTCATTTTTACTCTTTGAATATTCTGTTGATTAATTTCGAAATTTTAAATATCTTTATTCTTACTAAAATACATTTATGAACATTTTTCGTCTTTACACTTTTCTTTATTTTCGACTTCTCATTTTTACTCTTTGAATATTCTGTTGATTAATTTCGAAATTTTAAATATCTTTATTCTTACTAAAATACATTTATGAACATTTTTCGTCTTTACACTTTTCTTTATTTTCGACTTCTCATTTTTACTCTTTGAATATTCTTTTGATTAATTTCTAAATTTTTAAATATCTTTATTCTTACTAAAATACATTTATGAACATTTTTCGTCTTTACACTTTTCTTTATTTTCGACTTCTCATTTTTACTCTTTGAATATTCTGTTGATTAATTTCGAAATTTTTAAATATCTTTATTCTTACTAAAATACATTTATGAATATTTTTCGTCCTTACACTTTTCTTTATTTTCGACTTCTCATTTTTACTCTTTGAATATTCTTTTGATTAATTTCGAAATTTTTAAATATCTTTATTCTCTCTAAAATACATTTATGAACATTTTTCGTCTTTACACTTTTCTTTATTTTCGACTTCTCATTTTTACTCTTTGAATATTCTTTTGATTAATTTCTAAATTTTTAAATATCTTTATTCTCTCTAAAATACATTTATGAATATTTTTCGTCTTTACACTTTTCTTTATTTTCGACTTCTCATTTTTACTCTTTGAATATTCTGTTGATTAATTTCGAAATTTTAAATATCTTTATTCTTACTAAAATACATTTATGAACATTTTTCGTCTTTACACTTTTCTTTATTTTCGATTTCTCATTTTTACTCTTTGAATATTCTTTTGATTAATTTCGAAATTTTTAAATATCTTTATTCTTACTAAAATACATTTATGAACATTTTTCGTCTTTACACTTTTATTTATTTCGACTTCTCATTTTTACTCTTTGAATATTCTTTTGATTAATTTCGAAATTTTTAAATATCTTTATTCTTACTAAAATACATTTTTGAACATTTTTCGTCTTTACACTTTTCTTTATTTTCGACTTCTCATTTTTACTCTTTGAATATACTTTTTATTAATTTCTAAATTTTAAATATCTTTATTCTTACTAAAATACATTTATGAACATTTTTCGTCTTTACACTTTTCTTTATTTTCGACTTCTCATTTTACTTTTTGAATATTCTTTATTACCTTCGAAATTTTTAAATATCTTTATTCTCTCTAAAATACATTTATGATTAGATTCGATTTTAATATTTTTATTTTCGACTTCTCATTTTTACTCTTTGAATATTCTTTTTATTAATTTCTAAATTTTTAAATATCTTTATTCTTACTAAAATACATTTATGAACATTTTTCGTCTTTACACTTTTCTTTATTTTCGACTTCTCATTTTTACTCTTTGAATATTCTTTTTATTAATTTCTAAATTTTTAAATATCTTTATTCTTACTAAAATACATTTATGAACATTTTTCGTCTTTACACTTTTCTTTATTTTCGATTTCTCATTTGACTCTTTGAATATTCTTTTGATTAATTTCTAAATTTTTAAATATCTTTATTCTCTCTAAAATACATTTATGAACATTTTTCGTCTTTACACTTTTCTTTATTTTCGACTTCTCATTTTTACTCTTTGAATATTCTTTTGATTAATTTCGAAATTTTTAAATATCTTTATTCTTTCCAAAATACATTTATGAACATTTTTCGTCTTTACATTTTTCTTTATTTTCGACTTCTCATTTTACTCTTTGAATATTCTTTTGATTAATTTCTAAACTTTTAAATATCTTTATTCTTAATAAAATACATTTATGAACTTTTTTCGTCTTAACACTTTTCTTTATTTTCGATTTCTCATTTTTACTCTTTGAATATTCTTTTGATTAATTTCTAAATTTTTAAATATCTTTATTCTCTCCAAAATACATTTATGAACATTTTTCGTCTTAACACTTTTCTTTATTTTCGACTTCTCATTTTTACTCTTTGAATATTCTTTTGATTAATTTCGAAATTTTTAAATATCTTTATTCTTACTAAAATACATTTATGAATATTTTTCGTCTTAACACTTTTCTTTATTTTCGACTTCTCATTTTTACTCTTTGAATATTCTTTTGATTAATTTCTAAATTTTTAAATATCTTTATTCTCTCTAAAATACATTTATGAACATTTTTCGTCTTTACACTTTTCTTTATTTTCGATTTCTCATTTTTACTCTTTGAATATTCTTTTGATTAATTTCGAAATTTTTAAATATCTTTATTCTTACTAAAATACATTTATGAACATTTTTCGTCTTTACACTTTTATTTATTTCGACTTCTCATTTTTACTCTTTGAATATTCTTTTGATTAATTTCGAAATTTTTAAATATCTTTATTCTTACTAAAATACATTTTTGAACATTTTTCGTCTTTACACTTTTCTTTATTTTCGACTTCTCATTTTTACTCTTTGAATATACTTTTTATTAATTTCTAAATTTTAAATATCTTTATTCTCTCTAAAATACATTTATGAACATTTTTCGTCTTTACACTTTTCTTTATTTTCGACTTCTCATTTTACTTTTTGAATATTCTTTATTACCTTCGAAATTTTTAAATATCTTTATTCTCTCTAAAATACATTTATGATTAGATTCGATTTTAATATTTTTATTTTCGACTTCTCATTTTTACTCTTTGAATATTCTTTTTATTAATTTCTAAATTTTTAAATATCTTTATTCTTACTAAAATACATTTATGAACATTTTTCGTCTTTACACTTTTCTTTATTTTCGACTTCTCATTTTTACTCTTTGAATATTCTTTTTATTAATTTCTAAATTTTTAAATATCTTTATTCTTACTAAAATACATTTATGAACATTTTTCGTCTTTACACTTTTCTTTATTTTCGATTTCTCATTTGACTCTTTGAATATTCTTTTGATTAATTTCTAAATTTTTAAATATCTTTATTCTCTCTAAAATACATTTATGAACATTTTTCGTCTTTACACTTTTCTTTATTTTCGACTTCTCATTTTTACTCTTTGAATATTCTTTTGATTAATTTCGAAATTTTTAAATATCTTTATTCTTTCCAAAATACATTTATGAACATTTTTCGTCTTTACATTTTTCTTTATTTTCGACTTCTCATTTTACTCTTTGAATATTCTTTTGATTAATTTCTAAACTTTTAAATATCTTTATTCTTAATAAAATACATTTATGAACTTTTTTCGTCTTAACACTTTTCTTTATTTTCGATTTCTCATTTTTACTCTTTGAATATTCTTTTGATTAATTTCTAAATTTTTAAATATCTTTATTCTCTCCAAAATACATTTATGAACATTTTTCGTCTTAACACTTTTCTTTATTTTCGACTTCTCATTTTTACTCTTTGAATATTCTTTTGATTAATTTCGAAATTTTTAAATATCTTTATTCTTACTAAAATACATTTATGAATATTTTTCGTCTTTACACTTTTCTTTATTTTCGACTTCTCATTTTTACTCTTTGAATTTTCTTTTGATTAATTTCGAAATTTTTAAATATCTTTATTCTTTCCAAAATACATTTATGAACATTTTTCGTCTTTACACTTTTCTTTATTTTCGACTTCTCATTTTTACTCTTTGAATATTCTTTTGATTAATTTCGAAATTTTTAAATATCTTTATTCTTACTAAAATACATTTATGAACATTTTTCGTCTTTACACTTTTCTTTATTTTCGATTTCTCATTTTTACTCTTTGAATATTCTTTTGATTAATTTCGAAATTTTTAAATATCTTTATTCTTACCAAAATACATTTATGAACATTTTTCGTCTTTACACTTTTCTTTATTTTCGACTTCTCATTTTTACTCTTTGAATATTCTTTTGATTAATTTCGAAATTTTTAAATATCTTTATTCTTACTAAAATACATTTATGAATATTTTTCGTCTCTACACTTTTCTTTATTTTCGACTTCTCATTTTTACTCTTCGAATATTCTTTTGATTAATTTCTAAATTTTTAAATATCTTTATTCTTACTAAAATACATTTATGAACATTTTTCGTCTTTACACTTTTCTTTATTTTCGACTTCTCATTTTTACTCTTTGAATATTCTTTTGATTAATTTCTAAATTTTTAAATATCTTTATTCTTACTAAAATACATTTATGATTAATTTCGATTTTAATATTTTTATTTTCTACTTCTCATTTTACTCTTTGAATATTCTTTATTAATTTCTAAATTTTTAAATATCTTTATTCTTACTAAAATACATTTATGAACATTTTTCGTCTTTACACTTTTCTTTATATTATATTTCTCATTTTTCACTTTGAATATTCTTTTGATTAATTTCTAAATTTTTAAATATCTTTATTCTCTCTAAAATACATTTATGAACATTTTTCGTCTTTACACTTTTCTTTATTTTCGACTTCTCATTTTACTTTTTGAATATTCTTTATTACCTTCGAAATTTTTAAATATCTTTATTCTCTCTAAAATACATTTATGATTAGATTCGATTTTAATATTTTTATTTTCGACTTCTCATTTTTACTCTTTGAATATTCTTTTGATTAATTTCGAAATTTTTAAATATCTTTATTTTTACTAAAATACATTTATGAACATTTTTCGTCTTTACACTTTTCTTTTTTTTCGATTTCTCATTTTACTCTTTGAATATTCTTTTAATTAATTTCTAAATTTTTAAATATCTTTATTCTTACTAAATTACATTTATGAACATTTTTCGTCTTTACACTTTTCTTTATTTTCGACTTCTCATTTTTACTCTTTGAATATTCTTTTGATTAATTTCTAAATTTTTAAATATCTTTATTCTTACTAAAATACATTTATGATTAATTTCGATTTTAATATTTTTATTTTCTACTTCTCATTTTACTCTTTGAATATTCTTTATTAATTTCTAAATTTTTAAATATCTTTATTCTTACTAAAATACATTTATGAACATTTTTCGTCTTTACACTTTTCTTTATATTATATTTCTCATTTTTACTCTTTGAATATTCTTTTTATTAATTTCTAAATTTTTAAATATCTTTATTCTTTCTAAAATACATTTATGAACATTTTTCGTCTTTACACTTTTCTTTATTTTCGACTTCTCATTTTTACTCTTTGAATATTCTTTTGATTAATTTCTAAATTTTTAAATATCTTTATTCTTTCTAAGATACATTTATGAACATTTTTCGTCTTTACACTTTTCTTTGTTTTCGACTTCTCATTTTTACTCTTTGAATATTCTTTTGATTAATTTCTAAATTTTTAAATATCTTTATTCTCTCTAAAATACATTTATGAACATTTTTCGTCTTTACACTTTTCTTTATTTTCGACTTCTCATTTTTACTCTTTGAATATTCTTTTTATTAATTTCTAAATTTTTAAATATCTTTATTCTTACTAAAATACATTTATGAACATTTTTCGTCTTTACACTTTTCTTTATTTTCGACTTCTCATTTTTACACTTTGAATATTTTTTGATTAATTTCTAAATTTTTAAATATCTTTATTCTCTCTAAAATACATTTATGAACATTTTTCGTCTTTACACTTTTCTTTATTTTCGACTTCTAATTTTTACTCTTTGAATATTCTATTGATTAATTTCTAAATTTTTAAATATCTTTATTCTTACTAAAATACATTTATGAACATTTTTCGTCTTTACACTTTTCTTTATTTTCGACTTCTCATTTTTATTCTTTGAATATTCTTTTGATTAATTTCTAAATTTTTTAATATCTTTATTCTTTCTAAGATACATTTACGATTAATTTCGTCATAATACTTTTCTTTATTTTCGAATTCTCATTTTACTTTTTGAATATTCTTTATCACCTTCGAAATTTTTAAATATCTTTATTCTCTCTAAAATACATTTATGATTAGATTCGATTTTAATATTTTTATTTTCGACTTCTCATTTTTACTCTTTGAATATTCTTTTGATTAATTTCTAAATTTTTAAATATCTTTATTCTTAATAAAATACATTTATGAAAATTTTTCGTCTTAACACTTTTCTTTATTTTCGATTTCTCATTTGAATCTTTGAATATTCTTTTGATTAATTTCTAAATTTTTAAATATCTTTATTCTTAATAAAATACATTTATGAACATTTTTCGTCTTTACACTTTTGTTTATTTTCGACTTCTCATTTTTACTCTTTGAATATTCTTTTGATTAATTTCTAAATTTTTAAATATCTTTATTCTTACTAAAATACATTTATGAACATTTTTCGTCTTTACACTTTTCTTTATTTTCGACTTCTCATTTTTACTCTTTGAATATTCTTTTGATTAATTTCTAAATTTTTAAATATCTTTATTCTTAATAAAATACATTTATGAACATTTTTCGTCTTAACACTTTTCTTTATTTTCGATTTCTCATTTGAATCTTTGAATATTCTTTTGATTAATTTCTAAATTTTTAAATATCTTTATTCTCTCTAAAATACATTTATGAACATTTTTCGTCTTTACACTTTTCTTTATTTTCGACTTCTCATTTTTACTCTTTGAATATTCTTTTGATTAATTTCTAAATTTTTAATTATCTTTATTCTCTCTAAAATACATTTATGATTAGATTCGATTTTAATATTTTTATTTTCGACTTCTCATTTTTACTCTTTGAATATTCTTTTGATTAATTTCTAAATTTTTAAATATCTTTATTCTTAATAAAATACATTTATGAACATTTTTCGTCTTAACACTTTTCTTTATTTTCGATTTCTCATTTGAATCTTTGAATATTCTTTTGATTAATTTCTAAATTTTTAAATATCTTTATTCTTACTAAAATACATTTATGAACATTTTTCGTCTTTACACTTTTCTTTATTTTCGACTTCTCATTTTTACTCTTTGAATATTCTTTTGATTAATTTCGAAATTTTTAAATATCTTTATTCTTACTAAAATACATTTATGAACATTTTTCGTCTTTACACTTTTCTTTATTTTCGACTTCTCATTTTTACTCTTTGAATATTCTTTTGATTAATTTCAAAATTTTTAAATATCTTTATTCTTACTAAAATACATTTATGAACATTTTTCGTCTTTACACTTTTCTTTATTTTCGACTTCTCATTTTACTTTTTGAATATTCTTTATCACCTTCGAAATTTTTAAATATCTTTATTCTCTCTAAAATACATTTATGATTAGATTCGATTTTAATATTTTTATTTTCGACTTCTCATTTTTACTCTTTGAATATTCTTTTGATTAATTTCTAAATTTTTAAATATCTTTATTCTTAATAAAATACATTTATGAACATTTTTCGTCTTAACACTTTTCTTTATTTTCGATTTCTCATTTGAATCTTTGAATATTCTTTTGATTAATTTCTAAATTTTTAAATATCTTTATTCTCTCTAAAATACATTTATGAACATTTTTCGTCTTTACACTTTTCTTTATTTTCGACTTCTCATTTTTACTCTTTGAATATTCTTTTGATTAATTTCTAAATTTTTAAATATCTTTATTCTTAATAAAATACATTTATGAACATTTTTCGTCTTTACACTTTTCTTTATTTTCGACTTCTCATTTTTACTCTTTGAATATTCTTTTGATTAATTTCTAAATTTTTAATTATCTTTATTCTCTCTAAAATACATTTATGATTAGATTCGATTTTAATATTTTTATTTTCGACTTCTCATTTTTACTCTTTGAATATTCTTTTGATTAATTTCTAAATTTTTAAATATCTTTATTCTTACTAAAATACATTTATGAACATTTTTCGTCTTTACACTTTTCTTTATTTTCGATTTCTCATTTGACTCTTTGAATATTCTTTTGATTAATTTCGAAATTTTTAAATATCTTTATTCTTACTAAAATACATTTATGAACATTTTTCGTCTTTACACTTTTCTTTATTTTCGACTTCTCATTTTTACTCTTTGAATATTCTTTTGATTAATTTCTAAACTTTTAAATATCTTTATTCTCTCTAAAATACATTTATGATTAATTTCGTCATAATACTTTTCTTTATTTTCGACTTCTCATTTTTACTTTTTGAATATTCTTTATTACCTTCGAAATTTTTAAATATCTTTATTCTTACTAAAATACATTTATGATTAATTTCATCTTTACACTTTTCTTTATTTTCGATTTCTCATTTTTACTCTTTGAATATTCTTTTGATTAATTTCGAAATTTTTAAATATCTTTATTCTTACTAAAATACATTTATGATTAATTTCGTCTTTACACTTTTCTTTATTTTCGATTTCTCATTTTTACTCTTTGAATATTCTTTTGATTAATTTCTAAACTTTTAAATATCTTTATTCTCTCTAAAATACATTTATGATTAATTTCGTCATAATACTTTTCTTTATTTTCGACTTCTCATTTTTACTTTTTGAATATTCTTTATTACCTTCGAAATTTTTAAATATCTTTATTCTTACTAAAATACATTTATGAACATTTTTCGTCTTTACACTTTTCTTTATTTTCGACTTCTCATTTTTACTCTTTGAATATTCTTTTGATTAATTTCGAAATTTTTAAATATCTTTATTCTTACTAAAATACATTTTTGAACTTTTTTCGTCTTTACACTTTTCTTTATTTTCGATTTCTCATTTTTACTCTTTGAATATTCTTTTGATTAATTTCGAAATTTTTAAATATCTTTATTCTCTCTAAAATACATTTATGATTAATTTCGATTTTAATATTTTTATTTTCGATTTCTCATTTTACTTTTTGAATATTCTTTATTACCTTCGAAATTTTTAAATATCTTTATTCTTACTAAAATACATTTATGAACATTTTTCGTCTTTACACTTTTCTTTATTTTCGACTTCTCATTTTTACTCTTTGAATATTCTTTTGATTAATTTCTAAATTTTTAAATATCTTTATTCTCTCCAAAATACATTTATGAACATTTTTCGTCTTTACACTTTTCTTTATTTTCGACTTCTCATTTTTACTCTTTGAATATTCTTTTGATTAATTTCTAAATTTTTTAATATCTTTATTCTTACTAAAATACATTTTTGAACATTTTTCGTCTTTACACTTTTCTTTATTTTCGATTTCTCATTTGACTCTTTGAATATTCTTTTGATTAATTTCTAAATTTTTAAATATCTTTATTCTTACTAAAATACATTTATGATTAATTTCGTCATAATACTTTTCTTTATTTTCGACTTCTCATTTTTACTCTTCGAATATTCTGTTGATTAATTTCGAAATTTTTAAATATCTTTATTCTTACTAAAATACATTTATGATTAATTTCGTCATAATACTTTTCTTTATTTTCGACTTCTCATTTTTACTCTTCGAATATTCTTTTGATTAATTTCTAAATTTTTAAATATCTTTATTCTTTCTAAAATACATTTATGAACATTTTTCGTCTTTACACTTTTCTTTATTTTCGACTTCTCATTTGACTCTTTGAATATTCTTTTGATTAATTTCTAAATTTTTAAATATCTTTATTCTCTCTAAAATACATTTATGAACATTTTTCGTCTTTACACTTTTCTTTATTTTCGATTTCTCATTTTTACTCTTTGAATATTCTTTTGATTAATTTCTAAATTTTTAAATATCTTTATTCTTACTAAAATACATTTATGAACATTTTTCGTCTTTACACTTTTCTTTATTTTCGATTTCTCATTTTTACTCTTTGAATATTCTTTTGATTAATGCTGAAATTTTTAAATATCTTTATTCTCTCTAAAATACATTTATGATTAGATTCGATTTTAATATTTTTATTTTCGACTTCTCATTTTTACTCTTTGAATATTCTTTTGATTAATTTCTAAATTTTTAAATATCTTTATTCTTACTAAAATACATTTATGAACATTTTTCGTCTTTACACTTTTCTTTATTTTCGACTTCTCATTTTACTTTTTGAATATTCTTTATTACCTTCGAAATTTTTAAATATCTTTATTCTTACTAAAATACATTTATGATTAGATTCGATTTTAATATTTTTATTTTCGACTTCTCATTTTTACTCTTTGAATATTCTTTTGATTAATTTCTAAATTTTTAAATATCTTTATTCTTAATAAAATACATTTATGAACATTTTTCGTCTTTACACTTTTCTTTATTTTCGATTTCTCATTTGACTCTTTGAATATTCTTTTGATTAATTTCGAAATTTTTAAATATCTTTATTCTTACTAAAATACATTTATGAACATTTTTCGTCTTTACACTTTTCTTTATTTTCGACTTCTCATTTTACTTTTTGAATATTCTTTATTACCTTCGAAATTTTTAAATATCTTTATTCTTACTAAAATACATTTATGATTAGATTCGATTTTAATATTTTTATTTTCGACTTCTCATTTTTACTCTTTGAATATTCTTTTGATTAATTTCTAAATTTTTAAATATCTTTATTCTTAATAAAATACATTTATGAACATTTTTCGTCTTTACACTTTTCTTTATTTTCGATTTCTCATTTGACTCTTTGAATATTCTTTTGATTAATTTCTAAATTTTTAAATATCTTTATTCTCTCCAAAATACATTTATGAACATTTTTCGTCTTTACACTTTTCTTTATTTTCGACTTCTCATTTTTACTCTTTGAATATTCTTTTGATTAATTTCTAAATTTTTTAATATCTTTATTCTTACTAAAATACATTTTTGAACATTTTTCGTCTTTACACTTTTCTTTATATTATATTTCTCATTTTTACTCTTTGATTATTCTTTTGATTAATTTCGAAATTTTTAAATATCTTTATTCTCTCTAAAATACATTTATGAACATTTTTCGTCTTTACACTTT
>CAMPDV010006261.1:0-32965 GCA_946699065.1 Loxodes magnus | reverse complement strand
ATCAATGATAGACTTTATTGCAATTTAGTGGAGAAATTGTTTTTTCGTAAGATTCTACTACAGTCAAACAGAAGCAAAAGGAGAGTTTAAAAGCATGATATTAAAATAAATCAGCAGATTTTTATTTAAAGGTAAAAACTATGCTAGATAAATTTACTTCGTAAGTGGAACTTAATACTGAAACAGAAATGAAGTTTAGAAAGTTAAATAATACTCAAATAAAAGTTTAAATATTGAAGTGTAATTAGTCTAAGGAATAAATAGAATAAGGCCAGGCAATTATATCAATATTATTTTAAGATATCTTTAACTTTTATAAGATATAAGCTTAATTTAGAAAGCTTAAGAGTTATTACATTCAATAAAACTAAACTGATTATTTTCTTTATACGATAATATATAAAAGCTATATATTTAATTAATTATCTATCATTTCAATAATTAATATAAGTTATATCTATCTAATTTTTGAATCCAAACTTGTTAAACTTTATTTTTCGCCTAATTTATTTAGATTTTATTAAATTCAATTTTAAAAGGCAATTTTTATTTTATACTTCTTAAACAATAATTTACCTACTTTTAATTAATATATTTAAATCCTTGATAACTTATGTTCAAATTAGGAAACTTATGTTATAAAATTGTTATTAATCTATCTTAAATACCAAGTATCCATTCTTATTTCAAATCTAAATACTAAAAATTAACTGTAAACCTTCATTTTGTTTCAAGTAGGATAAATCTATAATCTTTCTTTCAGATAATCATGATTAATTTCTGCTCCCCTATACGCCTGATATAGTAATGTTTTTGGAACCGTTTAAATTGTTTCTTCCACTGAACATACAGCTTAATATGAGAAACATTTTGTGTTGTCTTAATGAATATTTCAGTAAAACTAAGAAATTTTTAATTTTATTGACTGATACCCAGAATCTAGATAATAAGATAGCATCTTCCACATTTAAAGCATTTATCACTGTATACTATTGGAACTTTAAATTATCCTATATTCATTTTATATAGGATAAATATACTTTAATTAAGAGCCTGTAAAATCAATTATATAGGGAACTTTTTTATTTTCTTCATAAGATTTAAGACTTTTAAATTTTATCCTAATTTGCTGTGGGGAACTTACCATATCATCACTTCTCAACAAGATGCTTTTAATTCAAAAGAGCTTTCAGACTTGTTTTAAGATTATAGAGCACTGTTGAAAAGTCTAATTTAAACAAAAGGACAAATCTATAACACTTTTACTCCATAATTTATGAATTCAAAAGGATTATCTCCAGTGACCACTCCTCTTCTTACAAAAATATCAATATCAGGAATACATTTTACTACATAAGAGCCTTTTCGTAATGCCAAAGGTCTCAATATTTTTCCTGATACACTGATATTAGGAGATCTTTACTATCTAGTAGGGCTCTTCAGAACTTTTAATTTAATTCAAGGATTATTCATAATATTTAGCTGGTTCAATTAACCTTCATGTGATACTAAGTAGTATATTACACTACTTTTAGACAACTTAAAATTTTAATTATGTAAATTCTACTCTCTTGCATCTTTTTCTAAGTTAAAATCGAATATCACTGAAGTAAGTATTAATTTGAATGCTACCTAGAAGACTAAATTTAAAAGGGAAGTTTTATCTGCTAAGTATAAGGAGGCTAGGATTTAATAATCTGATGAGAACGTTTCTAAAGATAAATAAATAAACGTGATTCTACCTTTATTAGGTTCACCACGATTAATAAAAAACCAAATTTGTTGTTAAAA
Organism: Loxodes magnus; assembly: GCA_946699065.1. NCBI lineage: Eukaryota > Ciliophora > Karyorelictea > Loxodida > Loxodidae > Loxodes > Loxodes magnus. Next base: position 31,174 of record CAMPDV010006261.1, on the reverse strand, counting down.
TAGTCTAGAAATATTTCTGGCTTCGTCTGATCTTTTTGGTCACTTTTTTCTCAGTTTTTAAATAAAAATTTATTACCTTTACTCTCAAAATTCTTGTATTTCTTTCCGAAGGCTAAAGTTAAAAGGGAATAGAATAAAATCCAATTATTGTGCCAAATTTCACAATCTAATTTAATTTTCTACTTAAAGATATAATTTGTCTCAGTCATGTCTTCAGGTTTTTCCAATTCCTAACCAGATTAACGACATAGAGGTAGGATTACTCTGAGACTTGGACTTCAGCACCCTAGTTAGATTCTGGTACCGATCGAGAGAACCCTCAATGGCCTGATTTGATATATTGTGTATAGGAAAGTTTAGTAGTTGGTATTAAAGTATGTATTTTAGAGTGTATGATAGTAATAATGACTTGTATTTAGATATAGGTTAATGATAATTTGATTATAGTTTTGATTAGATAAATAGTAATCTGTACTTGTATAATTTAAATATAAGGATATATTAAAGATAGTTTTTTGACATTGTTGAATATGTTTTGGTATGTTATAAGCTGTATGTTAGTATCTGAATAATGATAATATTTGAATAATAGATTTTTTAAAGATGTTTAGATAAAATTTGATTCTTTATTTATTTCAGCTTTAAAAAGAGCTAGTAAGGAAAATAATCTTTATTGTCAACTATATAGCTATAACTACATTACCATATCAACATCATATATACACTTAAACATACAAAAAAACTTATAAAAATACAACATTAATAAGTATAGATTAACCATATTAATAAGTAGTAACATATTTACTATAGATATTTAAACTACTTACATATAAAACTATATTTATTATCAATAATATTAATCATATCAATATTATTATTATCTCAGTTATCCCCTTTAACACTTCTATAACTCAACTTTTCTAAATCAATCCTCATTATTGAAACTCTTCCCTATTCTATAGCAAAAACATATCCATAGACACCTCTTATTTTCATATCTGTTAAAGCAAAGACATCTTTAAAAATTTAACTTTATTGCCATTATTATTTGTTTCTTTTATATATTCTTCTTGAATGTTCTTGCGTAAATGGATTTTTTAGACCTCCGATTACGACAAAAGGCTCTAAAGAAACTATAGGACAAGTAACAGCTTCAGGAAGATTCAAATTTTACTTACTCCATCTATCATTCTATATGCTATACTTTCATATATCTTTTAAAGCTTATCCTTTCTAATTTCCACCTCCAATTGAATAAATATTTTATTCATCTTTATCTACTACTAAAATTTAGCCTATTATTAAGAATGGAAATTAAGAGCATTTTTATCATTTACTTTAGTTTCCTATCTTTAACTTTTCTACTGATTATAGCATTTTATTTATACTAGTAAATCCTCCAACCACATAAAGATAATTTTAAGCTGCTGCTATTCCAAAATAATATCTTCCCTCATTTAGATCACTAAGTTTTGTATTATTACTTTCGAAATCGAACTGATCAAGTTTCTTTTATTCCTTTCTTTTAATTTTAGTTATATCCTCCAATTAAATATAACTATTTTAATATTCTATACTTTTACTAGATTCTGGAATTATAATTTAAACTTAGACTTATCGTAATTTCTCAGTTTAAATGTTAAATAAACTTAATTTTAAATAGAGCAATTAAAAAAGTGAATATAGTTAGATTGAATAAACTGTTGCTACTAGGTTAGTTTATGTTAATTAGTCTGTTTAGTGTTTAACTGTTCTTACTTAGTATTGTATTATAGTTTGTTTCTTATTTGTGTGATATAATTTGAAGTTAATTTAGGGTTTAGTACTAAAGGTGGTTATATAGTGGAATATAGTTAGACTGTTATAGTTTGGATTTGAGTTGGTTTTAGAAATGAGTAAATAGGGAATTAGGATGATTGTATTAATATTTTAGTGTTATTAGTTGTAGTTAATGGTAGTGTATTGGATGATATTAGTATATGGTATAATGAGAGTATTAGTAATGTTAGATAATTTGGTTGTAATGGTTTTAGATTTTTGCATAATTTACTTCCTTATCTCTTTTAATTTCTATCTAGCATCTTAAATCTTTTATATGTATTATTAGTTTTAAAATATCATTCTTATTAAATCACTTTCTTAAGGTAAGTCTTCAAATCTAAAATGGAATCCTTTTTAACAAATAGGACATTACATTATGCCTTATAATCAGAACTGAGTATTCAAACACAAACCACAGTAAATATGTCCACAAGGTAAGACAGTTGGAAGAGCATTAGTTAAGTTGTAATCTTCTTAGCAGATTAAGCATTTTGGTAACGCTTACATTTTTATTAATTATTTAGATTAAAAAAGCTTATAAAGGTAATTTATAACAGTTACCATCAAAAATTATAATTAACCATTATAAATTCAAATATCTATCATTACATACATACTACAATATTAACCTCTTATATCAAGTACCTATCTACAATCCGCACCAATACATTTTGCTAAATTTAAAAAACCAACCAGCTTTTACAACTTAATCACATTTTTTATTATATAAATAACAAAAAACATCTCTATCCTAAAATCTTAAAAACTACTACGAGCAATGCACTAAAAAAGGGACACAATCTTTAACTAATCTTAATATCAAAAAAAGTAGCTAAGTTAGAACATTTACTAGGACTAAAGCTCTTTGAAAATCTTTAGAATGTAGGAAGAAAAGAATGAGAAAAAAATAGAAGAGAATACGAAGCTTGGAACTGCTAAAGAGAAAAATTTAACGATTTTAAATTTTTTTAGAAGAAAAGAATCACAACCAAAGACTCTTTCAAGAAGAAATGCAAACAAATGAAATTATTTAGCATTTCTAAGAAATCTTAAGTAAGAATATGGTAAAAAGAATGAGCGTGTGAAAATCCTTAGAAAAGGCAGAACGAAGTTTTAATTCAAAGTTCTACTCAAAATCTTCTAGGAACTTTAGCTATATCCCTACTGAGACTCATTTCGAGAACTAGACCAAAGCTCTCAAGCAGAAACTATTTTTGACTCAATATTCAACCTTAAAATCTTCCACTTTTAAAATTTATTACTAATAACTTAAGAACTGGATATAAATATGAAACAAATGGAGTTTTTAGTCAAAGTTCTTCTTTCAATTTTAGGTTTTTCAATTTTATCCCGACAAAAATTTTTAAAACTAAGCACTAGCTCTCAAGTGAAATGGAGTCTATAAAATAAGTTGTACTTTCATTCTTTAGTACTTACGCTTATTCGTAACTCAGCGTATTTTGAGAAAAAAACAGAGCAATCTAGAAAATGGATTCCAAACTTAAATTCTTCATAACGTATTGAAGTTCTTAAGCTTATCGTCTATCCAGAATTTTTTGAAAACTTGATTAGAGCTATATACGATTAACGAATTCATAACTTAAGTTTCTCTTACAGATTTATAATATTTAAGCACTCTCGTCAATCAGACTATGCTTTAGAAAATAATCGAGCTCTAAAGGATAACGGATTGCAAACTTTAAGTTCTTCTTAAAGTCTTAAAGTTCATAAGCTTTAACTCTACACAGACTTTTTTGAGATTTTGATTAGAGCTCTTAAGGATAACGGATTCCGAACTTAAAGTTCTTCTTACAGTCTTTTAGTACTTAGCATTTTCGATTCTCAGTTCAATCTTGGAGAACTTAATCAGAAGCTTTCAAGGATTAACGGCCTCCAAATTTAAAGTTTCTCTTACAGTTTTATAGTTCTTAGCTTAATATCAGCAAACTCTTTTGGAGAAATTGATCAGAGCATTTAACGATTAACGGATTCTTAACTTAAAGTTTCTCTTTCAGAATTTTAATATTTAAGCACTCTCAATTCTCAGTTCAATGGCAGGATTTGAACAGAGCTCTAAAGGAAAGCGAATTCCTAACTTAAAATTCATCTTACTGTCATTTTGTGATTTCCACGCTTTCGATATTCAGATATAACTTTAGAAAGAGATCCGAGCTCGCAATGTTAACGGTTTGCAATCTTAAAGTTCTTCTTACAGTCTTTTAGTTCTTAAGCTTTTTATCATCTACATCTTTAACTTATAAGCAGCATTCTTTTCAAAAACTAACTTCATATTTAATATGATCTATTTCTATATTTCCAAGTTGCTTTTTCTTCTAAATTACAAATTTCTCTTTATATTATGTCAAATTTTAAAGTAATTTTATTATTTATTTGTATTGCAATTAAATTTATTACTTGATAAATCTTAAGCTTTAACTAAAGATTTTTTAATTATTTCAAAAAATTTATTACTGTTCTTTCATAAGTTTTAAGAATGATTTTTCTAATTTTTTATATCAAGATAAATTTTTATAGATTATGCAGGAGTCAAATTAAATTTTTGTCTATTATATTTTAAAGATTTTTTTAATCGATATTTGTTTTTTCCAAAAATGAAGAACCTTTAAAAATTTGTATAGATTTCCGTTGAATATTTGTTATGATAAAAAATATATTTTTATTAGTAAATTTTATTTAATTTTTTAAACTTATTTATATTATTTTAATTATTTACATTTTTTTCTTTAAAGTTAATAATCTAGGATTGTTCATTTTCTTCTTTCCTAATATTTCTTTTTTCAGCCAATCCAATCCTTCCTATAAACCATAACCATTAGTAGCACATGTTTCTTGAATATACCAACTTCTGCCTTTCAATCAATGTAATTGTAACTTATCTGTCAACTCAGCTGCATTCATTGCATTTGGTAAATCTTATTTATTCGCAAATACTAAAATGCAGACGTTTTTTCAATTCAGCTGCTTATAGTATACCAAGCAACTCATATTTTGCATCTTCTACTCTTTCTCTATCATTAGAATCTACTACAAATATTAATCCATTCACATCATCATAACAATGTCTCCATAAAACTTTCATTTGTTATTTATTTGCATCCCATACTGTAAATGATATATTTTTATTTCTTACCGTCTCTACATTAAATCCAATCGTTGGAACCGTAGTAACCACTTCACCTAGTTTCAACTTATATAAAATTGTCGTTTTTTCCAGCTGCATCTAAACCTACCATCAATATGCTCTATTCTATCTTTCCAAATACTCTAGACCATAATCTTCCAAAAGCTAATCCCATCTTTTTAATATGTTTCAATACTTTTCTCTTTATTTAGCACTTTTTATCACCTTTTGGATTATTTTTAATTCTTTTCTAGACCTTTTTATTTAGATAAATTGGCTTCTAAGAAATAACAGAACTTTGAACAAAACATTTAAACAGGAAAATTCTCTAAAAAATAAAAAAGCGAAATAATTACAATGAGTGAAAGTGAGAAATATGATTGATATGACGAACATTAACCACTTGGAAATCCAGAATTAAAAAAACTTCCGACACAAACTCAAATAGAAATATTATCTAAGTCATTAAAAGAGTTTATGTTTAAAAATAGATACCTCACTGATAAAGTAGAAAAATTAGAAAAACTAATAACGTCTTTACTTTAGAAACAATATTAATCATCATAAGAAATAGAAAACAAACTGGAACAAAGAATTCTTTAAATATAATAATAAATTCAGGTAATTCCATTTTCGTTTTAACAGAATTAATCAGATCCTATGGAAATAGAAAATGAAGCTTCAAATTAAAATAAACAGTAAACGTTTATTTAAAATAAGTAGTAAATTTAAATTAAATAAGTGTTACAGGAATAATAGTTTAAAAGAAGAATAAAATGCTACGTGTGCAATAAATAACACCAATGAAAATACTGCTACTAACTAAGCGAAATTTAAAGAAAGAATAAATAAGATATTTTTAGAAAACTATTTAGGATATATCCAACATAAAGCGGAAAAATTTATAGAAAAAAAATTCTTTAACTCAAATCTTAATCCTTGGATAAATAATTAGGACTACATGCAAGATGAAAGCTATTCAGAATATTAAAGGATGGTGCGCTAATGAAGTGCTACGCCGCCTAACTAAGCTTAGTATGAATTCAAGACAAACTAATGGAGACAAGCTGATAGAATAGGCCAGATGGCTGACTACTAAGGCTTTAACAAAGCTTTTTAACTTTTATCAAAAAAGCATTCTTCGTAATAGCATTATTCTTGAAAAATTAAATCCCCCAATTTGTTTGATTTTGCAGCCTTTCTATAAACACTTTTAACGACCTCAGCCATCTCAGTTACATTATTTATTATAGCAACTTAAATCGCTAATGTTGTTCCCTTAAGATTGAAGACATGTATTATTGGTATCTATGCAAACTTAGCAGTCATTACCATCGTACTTGCATAAACTATTCTAATATCTTTTAGAATTTTCGTAGTAAACTATTTGGATTACATTGTTACCTATCATATTCCAGTTACAATTATATTGTGGATTTAAATTGCAATATGTAAAATTTTGATGAGAAGATAGTTAGCAGTCATTTCAATCGTGTCATTAATCTTAATAGTACCTTTAATCTAATACATTTGCCTAATTTTAACTCATATTCTACGGATTATTTCCACTGTTCTATTGATTATTTTCATCTTATTATTAAGGTTATTCTCAGTTAGAATAAAGTCATTCCTTATCACTTCTGTCAGTCAAATCTGGTTAGAACTTTCATAACTTGAGCACATAGGAATATAACATTAAAGGTCGAGGTTCTTATCATCTTCAATAATTAATCTATTCATAAGAGTTATGAAGCAGGTTGTTACTGGGAAACTGTAAATTTTTAGTGTATTATAATCATAAAATGAAGCTTCTTTTCAAAATAATCTTCTTAATCTCACTAACAACTTTCAGTCATACAAGCTAAATCACATTTTTAGTCGCCTACTTATCTTTTTGTGTATTATTAAAGTCTTAATCCAAGCAGCCTGGAGAACAGAAAGGTGAGTTTTATAATAAAGATCCAAAGTTATAATTCTTATTTGAAAGTTATGAAGTTAAGTTGTCCATTGCATCTCAACCACATTAATGAACTAAGCATTCTTAATTGCATATTTTGCTACCTATTTTTTCAGCGCTACATTATCCACCTAAAGCTTATAAACAAGCTTCTTAATAATTGCAACATTCTAAGGAAATGCACATTGGATTTAAATACTCTTAGTTACATGAAACGTTATCTATAAGATAAGGTGTGCAAATAATAAGAGTAAAGCAACAGTCTCAATAATGGAAATGATTTTAGCAATAAAGGCATTGAAATTAGAACTTTGAGTCTCCTATCATTGCTTGAAGCAAGCATCATTATTCTATATAAGTAACTAATGCTAAGTTATTTATTCTTTTGTATTAGTTACATTAAAATAGAAACATTTAACTGGATTATTCTTCTTTTGAACGTATAGGTGGGATTGTAGACTTTAGAGCCTTTAATGAAGCAAGGTATTATATGAGACTGATTAAAGATTCCTTTTGCAAAATAAGATATTTCCATTCTATAATGGTTTATACTTAAATTGTAATTGGCCTTCTATATGTTACAGCTAAGATTGAAGAAAGTTTCATTTAAAAACATATTAATTTCTTCTTTTGTTTTAACAGCAGGAGATTCAGAAGTTTTTGACAGAGATTATTTGGATATAATGTATACTACACTCCTCTTAGCTATTCTTTTAAACGTAGTGCTTATGCTTAATATGATCAGTATTTTTTTCACTTCTATAAATAAATTTTTTTTGGTTGATCTTTAGGTCTACATCCATTGACTAATTTTAAAGGAATATGCTTTCGGTTAGCACTGCAAAGTGGCTGAATTTTGTTTCTAATCATTCGATTCTAATATTTGCTGAGTACTTATTTTAAATCTTTTATTCTTAAGTGCTTGACATCAGTATGCGATTTTCCCTTCAAGCCCTTATACATTTCTTAAAAGTTAAAAATTCTCCTATTACATAATTTGAGTTCTTAAAGTAAATTTTGGTAGTGGTATCTTGATTGGTATAGATCCTATTGAGAAGAGATTTTTGGAAGAAATGTTTCTTTTTTATATAGTAAAATAAAAAAAGGAATTAAAGCATAAAAATATGTTAATTATAAATTTAGTTTATAAGCTAAATCCTAAATTTTACATTGATTATTGTATAGAATATTTCATTATTTAATTTAATTTTAACTTAAATATATTTTCTAATGGATAGTTCGTTGATCTCTTTAAATAAATGCTAAAACAGTTTTGCTTATAGCAAAAGTTTAAAATCTAATTATTTTCTTTATATGAGATAATATAATTAAACTATTATAAAGTAAGTTATAAAATAAAAAATGCAAAACAAAGAAATATAATTTATTAAGAGTATCTTTTTAAGAAATATTTTAAAATAAGCAAATTATTCTCTAGCTAAAATTCCTTTTTTTCTTAAATATGAAATTCTACCTATTTTGTTTTTTTAAAACTGGAAAATATAATCAACTACGACAAAAATAAAGGTAATTCTTTAATATTTAGATAAAATATTCCAAGAATATACGGTACTTTATTATCTGTAGTGATATCAAGTAACTAAAATTTAATCGTATCGGGAAATAGAGATAATACGATAAAGATATGGGTCTTAACAACTGGCTAGCGTAATATTACTTTATAGGGACATACGAATCCTTTATTATCTGTAGCGATTTCAAGAGACCAGAAAAGGAATCGTATCGGGAAGTTCTGAAGGTACGATAATGATATGGAACTTAGCAACTGGTTAATTAAAAAGTTCTTTGTAAGGACACACGAATGGTGTAAATTCTTTAGCGATATCAAGTGATTAGAATTGAATTTTATTGGGAAGTTATGATAAATCGATCAATAAATGGGACTAGCGAATGTAAGGGTTCTTTGTGGGGAGATACAGATTCTGTGTTTTCTGTAGCGATTTCAAGTGACCAGAAACTGATCATATCGGGAAGTATTGATAAGACAATCAATATATGGGAATTAACAACTAGTCAGCTACTTCGAACTCTTCAAGGCTATTCAAATACTGTATCAAGTATTCAGTTTAGTAACTTCAAGTGTTACGATTCCTGGATCATGTAGATATGGAACTTTAATATAGGTGAATGCATATAAACTCTTTAAGGCTAAAAAATTATCTAAATTCTATAGCATTGGGTAAGGACAACAAATGAATAGTATCAGGAGGATATGATAATACTGTGAAAAAGTGGAAAATAATAAGTTGAGAGAAAGTAACAACTATTAAGACTTTTAATTTTACAGTTTAAGAAATTTATTATTACTGTTAGGAAAAGCATACTATGTATTTAATTACGTATAAAAGCTTTAGAAGATATAAACCAATTAAAAATTAAGATATTTACGTATGGTTTAAGAGTATATTTATGTTTGAGATTTATTTATCCTTAAGTATTTTATATTAAAAATTTATATATGACAATATACTTTTACTTAAGCATGGCTAAGTCTACAATGTAAAACAATAAGAATTTTAAATATTTTTCTTAAAAACATTTATTGAAAAATTACATTAATTTAAAAATTTGAAGTGGTTGAAATAAAAATATTAATCCATTAATTAATTAATTTAAAAAGGTAATAAGATAAAAGCAATAAATTTAATCTAAATATTAATTTATAAATTAACATATTTTAAATCCTTTTTAACTAAAATTTTTGACTATATAAAGTTTTAATAATTTTTGAATTAAAAAATAAACATAAAATATTTGAATTATATTGAATTATTTTATAAGATAGAATTAAAAAAAATGGATTTTATCTATATTTAATTTTTTTAATTTTATTGTTTAAAGATTTTTTTAATTTAAAAAGATGAATTAGTATTTTTAGCTTTATTTAGCAATTTTTCTAAAGCTATAAAGATTTACTTATTTTAAATTTGATATTGGAATTTTTAAAGGTAATAAAATATTAAAATTTTAAATATTTTAAAATAATTTAAATTTATTAAATTTTAAATAATAAAAAGTTAAAATTAGCAAACTTTTTAATTAATTAGAAATATTAGCTTTGCACTGCGTTATATATTATATAAGATTTGGGGACAGACATAGATTTATAATTTTAAAATATATAAAAAATGAAGTTATTAATTATTATTCAGAAAATAAAATATATTCTAGTGAGAATTCTTTTAATAAAAATAAAAAGAAAACTTTAAGTATTATAATTAAATCTTATTTTATTTTAGGAAATATCTAAATTTAGAGTAAAATTTATCTTATAAATATTCTTATTTTTTTAATTAAAAGCAGAGTGAGTTAAAGTTTGTTTATTAATTTAGATAGATTTTTTTATTTTTTTATATTTTTAAGATTAAAAATATAAAATTTTAAAATCAACTAAAAAAAGTCAAAAGAAAAGATTCGCTTGCGTTTTATGTTTTATAACTCTTTTAGGAAAAATAAAATATTATATTTGAGAATAAAATAAAAGGAATTAGAGCTAAATTTTTTAAAAATAAATAATAATAAAGTGGGATTTTTTAAATAAATTGTAATTAAAAAGAAACATAAATAGTTTATTAAATAATAAAAAGTTTAATTTAATTATTAAATTCATTTTGTAATATGTTTCCCATTAATGGATCAAGTAAAAGGTATAATAAAAGTGCTAAAATTTATATTAAAATAAAACAATTATTTTAGAATAAAAACATATTTTAGAAGAAAAGGAATACAAAATTTTAGTAATCATAAAAACTAATTAAATCAAATATTTTAAAATTGAAGGAAGAAAAAATTAATTAAGATATTTTAGTAATAAAATCAATAGAAAATTAGTAGCAAAAATAATTTCCAAGACGAAAAAAATTGATTTTTAATTTTTGCACGTTTTATACTATCAAAAATTTTTAGAAAAAATAAAATAAAAATGATTTAATTTACAAATAATCATAAAAAAGAAATTCTTTAAATTCTTTTAAAAATGAAGAAAAAGGTTTTTTTATATAATTTTTTTGAATTCTTAATTGATTAAATTTTTGATTGAAAAGATATTAAAAAATTCCTTATGCTTTATACACAAATTATATAACAAAATTTATTTATTTATAAAAAGTTAAAGTTAAAAAGCTTTGTTAAAGCCTTAGTAGTCAGCCATCTGACCTATTCTATCAGCTTGTCTCTATTAGTTTGTCTTGGATTCCTACTAGGCTTAGTTAGGTGGTGTAGCACTTCATTAGTGCACCATCCTTTAATATTCTGAATAGTTTTCATCTTGCATGTAGTCCTAATTATTTATCCAAGGATTAAGATTTGAGTTAAAGAATTTTTTTCCATAAATTTTTCCGCTTTATGTTGGATATATCCTAAATAATTTTCTAAAAATATCTTATTTATTCTTTCTTTAAATTTCGCTTAGTTAGTAGCAGTATTTTCATTGGTGTTATTTATTGCACACGTAGCATTTTATTCTTCTTTTAAACTATTATTCCTGTAACACTTATTTAATTTAAATTTACTACTTATTTTAAATAAACGTTTACTGTTTATTTTAATTTGAGGCTTCATTTTCTATTTCCATAGGATCTGATTAATTCTGTTAAAACAAAAATGGAATTACCTGAATTTATTATTAAATTTAAAGAATTCTTTGTTCCAGTTTGTTTTCTATTTCTTATGATTATTAATATTGTTTCTCAAGTAAAGACGTTATTAGTTTTTCTAATTTTTCTACTTTATCAGTGAGGTATCTAAACATAAACTCTTTTAATGACTTAGATAATATTTCTATTTGAGTTTGTGTCGGAAGTTTTTTTAGTTCTGGATTTCCAAGTGGTTAATGTTCTTCATATCAATCGTATTTCTCACTTTCACTCATTGTAATTATTTCGCTTTTTTATTTTTTAGAGAATTTTCCTGTTTAAATGTTTTGTTCAAATTTCTGTTATTTCTTAGAAGCCATTTTATATATTTATATCTTAATAAATTAAAAAATATCATCTCTAATTTGAGGCTTGATTATGAAGCAAGTTATGAATTAAAAAAGGGAAATATCTATTAATAGTTCTAAGGTAAAAAGCAAAATTATTCACTTGAACATCTTTTTAGAAATATAAAAATTTAAGAGTATGCTATAGTAAAGTAATCTCTTTCAAAGGACTACAATATAAGAAAAAGATAAAATCTTAATTTCTAGCAAAAATAGAAAAGTCTTTAGTTTTTAAAATTTAGTTTTGAAGATTTCAAAGAAAGAAAATTAATTTAAAAGGCTAGAATGAACGGCATTGATAATCTTAAAGATGTCTAATTATTCTACTAGAAATATAGGAATATAAGCCAGTATATTTTAGCCTCGCTTCTCTCAAAATTCTTCGTAACTTATAATCTAACTCCAGATTTCTCTTTTCATATTAAATCTATAAAATAAGAAAATTGCAAGTGCTCATTATAAGTCTCAATAGCATAAAAAAGCAACAAAGACAACTTTAATTTTTTAAAAAGAAGTAAAAAACCTTATCATTAGTCTTTGAACTTAAGTATTTTAATTAAAAAATAAATAAATTATAATTAAAAAGCAATTTGATCATAATTCAATAAGTAACTAATTTTACTACAAGCAGTGCAGTTTATTCTTGTCCTCCCTACTATTTTAACCTGCATAGACAATTACGGTATGCTGTCCATTTTTCAGTCTTACTTATATCACAACTTGTTCCTTCTTTTTATTTCCAATCTGATGCAAGTGGACTAAAGCCAAAAATATTTTCAGGCTTATAATTTTCATTGTTTTCTTCTTTCATTAGATTTGAGTATTTAAGTTCTCTTCTAAAAACATAAAATGATGTCTGAAGTTATAAATTTAACGTTTGCTCTAATTTAGTAGCTGACTTAGTTCTTTTTATGATCCCTATTATTCATATATCTCGTGATTTGTCAAGTTATACATTATGCTTCAGAGTAAGCTCTTACTAAAGAAAAGACTGAAAGTGGTGGTGAAAAATTTGTATGCAAGATTAACAGAAGATAAGATGAATCATAGTGTTTTACTAAGTAAAAATAACTAAGAAGATATTATACCAGCAAACTTATAGATAAAGAAACTTAGTTAAGATAGTTAAAACTACGGTTAGAATACTATCAGCAAAATGCATGAAATGAATTTAAGAATAAAATGCAGCAGTTAAAAATAATGAGTTACTAGATTTTCTTAAACTATATTAAGAATTATTCAAACTACTTCCGTATAGACATTCCTTAACCTGCTAAAACCGTAACTCCAAAATTTTAACCTAAACTTCTCTATTAAGTAGCAATTATGAGGTTACCAGTAAGCATCACGAAGCAATAGTAAAATCTATATACAAAATTAAGTTTTTTTAAGTTTGAAATTGAATCTTTAATCAAAGAACTGTCATGAAAACATTAATCATTCATTCAGATGGTTCTGGTCGATTTAAAGAACTAAAATATAAGGCTCTATCTAAATTTTCTTTAACCTTTTGACATTACATGCAGAATTATAAATATTTAAATTGGCAAATATAGAACATAAGATTAATAATTAGTAAGCAATAACTGGATGCTTATAGCTTTAATAATTTCATTGTCCTCTCTTTTTTCATTTAAGTTAAGTCCTTAGTCTGATTCTTTATCATTTTGTTTTTCTTCATTTTTTTTCTCATTCTTCTACCTCTTATACAACTGAAGCGAGTATAACAAATCCTGACTAACTACAATTTACACTTTTTATAGTTAGTAAATTGAATTTTTCTATTGAGCATGATATTCCATTATCTCATTTTTATTCGTTAATATCTCACATTTGGCATACTACATTTGAAGGTGTTTAAGTTTGGTTATAGCTTAGAACAAATTCGATTTAGATTTTCACTTTTTTCAGTTTACCCTTCTTATATAGAATCCTTCATTTGCTTATTCAGATATTTAGTAAACCGAAAGATTTAAATATTGGATATAACTCAAATCATCCAACTCATATGGTCTGTTTCTTCAAAAATGAAGAATGCAACAAAGCATCCTTTAAGGTCATTAGAGTAGTTTATACTTAGACAGAGAAATTTCCATTACTATCCTTATATCTCCTTTAAAGTTTTAATGATTTATATCATAAAAAAGAAAAGATTCTAATTTCGTAGCTCTATTTCTTATCAGGAATTTCCTTCTCCTTTGCATAGGATAGAAGAATTATTTACAGGAGTTATCAAATTTAGACTGTATAAGTTTGATAGTTTAAAATATGATTATTTGCCTGGTTAAAGATACTTCTTCTAGTCATAAGACTAGTTTATGCTTTTTGTTCGAGTTTAGCTTTATATAGTTGAATTTTTTAATGATCTACATAAGCTAACCCATCTAGTTTTAGGATATCTTGTACTTTGTTTACTAGTTAAGATATTGGCAGATACTGTCTATATACCTCTGCAGTTTTTCAGATGCTACTTTTAGTCTTGCTTCATGGTAACTAGAAACTGCTATTGCCATCTATTCTTGCTTCTCTATTTTTTAGGAAAGATATCATAAGAACTGTTTCATTCTAGAGGAGAAAGATTCAGAGTACTGGTACTTATTTCAATAGCTAAGTCATGCATAAAATTTTAAGCTTTTACATCTGAGGCGAATTATCTAGTTTATAGGGTTTATATTTGCTAAGATAAGAATTATAATATCCTTTCTTCTTAGATAGTAGAAAACATTTTAGTAGATGCGTTAAACTAGTCATAGACAGTGACTTCTACTACTAATGAACTGGTATAATCTACTTAAGGTAACTTAAAGCTTTTAGTGTAAATATTCTTTATCTAATTTAAAGGAAATTCTTTATTGAATAATCCTATGCAACAGATCTGGCTCTTAAGGGATATTCTTCATCTAAATCCGTAGCATCATCACACTTTAGAGTAAATAAGGTATCTCACGCTATTCCTTTTTGAGAGCTCACTATAAAATTTTCAGCTTGAGGAACTCTGTTAACATTGATTACTTTTTGGCTAGTTTACTTAGTCACTCCTTAAAAGTGAATGTATAGTAATTTCCTGACTCCAGCTCTTAAGTATTGATTTATATAAACAATGTAGTGGTAAAGGGGGTAGCAGTTTATCAAATGCTATCAAGACTTTGGCAAAAAGAAACAGATTAGATATCTATGCTTGAATTAGAAACAAATCTATACATTATAAAGATATTAGCTAGGTTAATTATGTTATATTCATTATTCTGTATCATTATAGAAACTGGAGATACTTATTACTGGTTATATTTAAGTACATTTTATCAAAAGTTTATTTTCAGTTGTTGAAATAGTTGCTACATTAAGTTCTAAGAATGTTCATGCTGGAAGATATTATCCTTATAAGATAATGAAAGATACAAAGAAATGACACTTTTCTTCTACTTCTTTTTTTATTATTTGAAGTTTAGTTTTAGTCTATAACTAATCAACTTGATTTATATCTCAATTCTTCACTCGGACTATCAAACGCTATTTTATAAAATGTGCAGTTATCCTGCAAAATAATCTCTCTATTCTCATTACCAGAATATAAACCTTCATCGTCTTAGTTAAACTAACAAGTATATGAAGATTTAAAATCTTCATTTTACCAGAAATTTAAAATAAGAAAATTACAAATTAGACCTTCATAATGCTATCTAAGTATCTTAATTTGAATCTATAAGTCTAAAACTATTTGACTTTATGTATTTTTGATGAGTAGAGATTCTATTAATGAGTAATATTTTACTTTTCTAAAGCTTTTAGGTAGATCATTAAGAGAAAGGCCAGTATTATTAAAGCCTATTAGTCTTGCCTCTGAGATATATTTTTGTAATGCTTTTGGAGTTTGATATCATTTAAAATATGAGATCAGTTAGAATATGTAAAGTTATCTTTACTAGGTATGAAAATATCTATATGATAAAAGCTTATTTCCAATGTAGCTTTAAACATGTTAGGTTACTGATGGAAAAAATCCAAAAAACTTATTTATCCAATTTAAAAAACTAAAGCAAATACCTTTTAGCATAAAAAAGGGTACAAATTAGGATTTAAATATAAAAGCTTTCTATTCAATCTTAGATTTAATTTCTATAACTAATAGCAATATATAATACAAAAAAACATCCTACAACCTTAGTCAAATAACAATACTCTTAATATAATGAAAGTGACTAATAAATAGAAATTAATTAATTAGCTAAGCATTGTATTTATTATTTAAACGAAAAAGAATATACTTGATTAAATAATTTTTAGATCTATTTTAGTTGTAAAAATTACTAAAATAAATTAATTAAACTAGATAAACTTTTTTCTTAGTTTCTAGTTATAATAAATAAAATAAGCAGTTTAATAATTATTTCTGCTCTTTGAAATATGAATTAATAGAGAATAACTAGAATCTCATATATTTCTCATCTTATCAATACAAATTATCCTTGTCCTACTGGCTCTATTTAAGTTAGAAATACTTACTCTAATTTTAAAAAATACTAAGAAGATTGAACTTAGAGTCTCTCTTTAGTGTAAAATGTAAATAATGATCTTAATAGCTTTTTTAATAACTATCTGATTAAAGAGTTTGAAATATGCTTCAAATATTAAATAGAGATATGAATTAAGAAAGTGCATCCATTTATACCTTTAGTTATAATTATATAATCTCAAACTTATTTAGTAACTAAAGCTATTAATTCCCTAATCCCTTCATAGTTAACTATAATCCTTTTATTTATGGTACTGACTAACTTTCTTTTTTGTGTTTTAGAGTATAAAATGCAGGAAGGATATACCTTCTTATTTATTAAATTGGGAAATAAAGGATTATTTATTTAGGTTATAGTTTAGTAGTAATAGATATTGTCTATCTAACTTGCTAGCTTAAGAGTAAGTTATACACTTCTCTATTTTTAGTCTAACTTAAGCAAGCTAAAAAATGCTTTAATGCTATTTATTTGTAAATAATTAAATTAGTTATTTATAGGTTAAAAGATAGGAAATACTGAGCAAATAAGGTTTATCGATATTAAAAAGGACTAAAGTTAAATTGCTAGCTAGAAGATATAAGTAATTTTAAAGGTGATAAGTAGAAATAAGAACTATAGGATTGCTATAGATATGAATAAGCATGAGTTTATTAGAGAAATATTTGGAAGTGAAATAAGAATATTAGAATATAATATATCCTATTACTAGTAATACTTATGAAATTAACTTCATAACCAATTTATTATCAATAGGCTACTATTAAGAAATCCCTAATTAGTTATAAAATAGTCAAGCAAGAGAATTACAACTCTCATATTATTATCTTAAAGTTAGTTTAGGAAAATAAGATTCTATGTTCATTAGCATTCTTAAAGAAAGATCCAATTCATTAAGGAATGGCAAAAATTATTAGACTAGCTACAAAGTAAAAGCCACATAAAATTTATCAATCTAGCAAAATCATTTGATATTATAATCTTTCAACATAACTCATTAAATATTTCTAAAGCTTAGTAAATAAAAATAAATAAGGTAAAAGAATGTAAAAAGGAATATCACATATAAATAAATTAAATTTAAACTAAAAGAGTTTTTTAATATTGTTTACATCTCATCATTTTTCTTTAGTTAGTTCTTCTTTCTACTCCTCTTTAGCTTCTTCCTTTTTTGCTTTCTCCATTTCTAGAATCTCAACTCTCCTTGTCATTAGCTTCTTATATAATATTTTGATCTATAAGTCTAAATACTCCAATTTAGACCTTGAAAATGAGTTTAGATATTCTTGATCGTATAGTATAAGGCGCCTTAAGTCATAATTTCCGATCTTTTCCGATAATCAATTCATTATATTAGAATAGTACACACATTTAAAGATATACTCGAAAGTTTCATACTCTCCACACATACAATAGGGATTTTCAATGGGGTAATGACGATCTTAAAGATCCTTACGGAAATTATAAGTTTAGGTTCTAAGTTTATATATACTGATAATTTCTGGTCTATACTATTTGTTTAATTTAGTATAAGTAATTTGTGGAAATTGTTAAAGATTACCAAATTATTCAGTATATACTTTAGCTGTTTTCATTCTCATAAATTTTTTAGTAGTTACTTTGTAGAATTATTGTTGTATTTTTTCTCTTACATGTTTAGTAAAAGTTTTAAGATTGGTATTATTCTATTAATTCTGCAGATCGATATTATAAAGGTCTGATAATTGCTATACTTAATCGTAGTATTGAAATCCTTTTTTCCATATATTAATGAAAAGAGAGCCTATTGTTGATTTTGGAAAATCAATACTTTCTTATTTAATTTTATGGTAAAATCTGAAGAATTTTATAGCCATAATGTGCTTAAAGGGTAATCAATTCAGGTCTATATAACATGATTCATTAAATGTTGAAGTTGCTACTTAAAAAGCTTTTCTTGAAATTAATCTCATGCTTGATTCTATTCTGTTCAGAACTCCAGTTACTCCATTTTGAATACTTCATGGTACTAAATATCCTCCATATTCTGCTTTATGTAATGTAAAAAGTCTACATAAAGTTTTAAAATGTCAAGGAGTTACATTCTTATATCTCATCAGTTAAAAAACAGCTTTCTTCATTGCAGCTATATATTTGAATGCAACTTCTTTGCAATGGGGATTCAAGTTCTTCTTCTGATGTAGAATAACTCCTAAATATGTTACTTGTTCTTTTTAAGCAATTGGTTAATTTCCTAATCATAAATTTAAAATTTATTATTTCTGATTCTTCTTTAGAAATTAGATGCATTCAGATTTGGTAACATTTATCTTTAAATATGTTCATGCAAAAACTTTATTTGTTTCATTTATTAAATTCTACATCTACTTTGCAGATTTGGAAAGAAGAATAAGATCATCTGCTCTCTTTCCTCATTTTTTTCAGAAGCTTCTTTGCTTTTATCATTTTCTGGATTTTTTCTCTTCTTCAGCTTGCTCTAAGTATTATAACCCTTCTGCTAGCGTTAATTTGCTCTCTTTTAAGTTTCTATTTTCCTAATTGATATTCTAAAGTACATTTTTTTCCTTATATGCACAACCTTTCTAAGACTGAACTGCTTAAAATTAATTTTATATTACACCACTCTCAGAATACTAACTTTGTAACTTTTAAATTATATACTCACCACTTTTTATCTCCTCAAATACATATGGAGATAGAAAGTTTTCATATTGAATGCATTTATCTTCTCTTATCATGCTAATGAACTAGAAAGTTTTCTTTTAATCTTAGCATTCCCAAATTTAAATTTCTAGCTTTTAATTAAGTTTTCTTCTACTTAATTATTTGCTCTAACCTTCCTAGCACTGTAAAATACTACCGTATCCTCTGCCTTAAAATGATTGGTAAATGATTTTAATTAGTCAAGCTTCAGATCTATGAAACGTTACTTTGTTTTGAAAAGTTTTTAGTTTTAATTGGCTTGGCTATTGTTGATTTGCCTTGTTGGAAATTTGTGTTGCTGCTTTTGACCATAAAGTAGTTTTGGTTTGAACTAGAGTGGTTTAAGGTGTTTATTGTTGTTTAAATATATTATCCTTTATAAAGCAATTTAGTTAGTTAGATAAGGATTTAACTTCTTTTTAAGACTATTGTGTTCTTATTTATCTACAATTCTTTAAGATTGAAATTAATCCTGGTCGTTTAAGAACTGATTAGATAGTAGCTTCTTTGAGTTATTTGTTATTATTGAGGAAGAGACTTTAGAGTTTAGTTGCTAAATCTTTTGTATAGTAATTTACTCTATCACAGCTATTCTCCTCGCTTAGAATGATCTGACTTGCAGTTATAAAGAGGATCTGAGTAGGTTTGATTTAGTATCTAGCATTAAGTTTGTTAGTGGAAGTTAAAGGAAATGTTTGAAAAGTATGGTTGAAATAGTGTTGATTCTAGGAGTTTATAAAGGTATTATACTTGTTACATTTAAAAGCTAGATGCCTTTGCTGAATAATTTGTATCTGAATTAATTGTTTACACTAGTTAATTTGATACTCCTAATTACCTATAAATTTAGCAGTTGTTGATTAAATTAGTAAAATAAAAGGAAAGTATCTAGAGTTAATGATTGATATTAAACTATTAAATTAAATAAAAAATATTATATCCTAAAAGCATAATAACCATATAGTCTATAAGCATTAAATCAAACTTAAATTATTTCAATTATATTAGGTAAATCTCTACCTTTATAAGTATAAGACTTAATAAAGGCTCATTATACCAAACTTTCTTTTTAACCTCAAGAAACTATCACTACTATCATTGATAGTTATATATAACAGATAAGGCTTTTCTTATGAAAGATAACTTTTCCAAAATAAATCACTTATTTATAAAAGTTTAACCAAAAATATAGATATAAAAGCTATAGATAGCTTATCTAAGCAGATCATTTGGAACCTATATATGCTTAGGATATTATCAAACAAAATAACCATTCTACAACTTTCTTAATTTGCCCTTTTTCAGGCCATTTTTCTCAAGAGTACAAGTAAAGAAGCATATTCTTATTTTAAGTTCCTAGAGTCTCCTCTCTTAAATTTAAAAGAAACTTCCTTCTGAAAGAAAGATATGGGTGTTCAGTCCTTCATTGTTTCTAATAAGCGGAAAAAGCGATAAAGCTGGAATAGCTTAACTATATCACGATCAATTTGACTAGTTAGTAGTTCTTAGAAATTAGAAAATGGAAATAATAGCAAAATTATGGTAGTTAATGTTTTTATCATTCCTAACGAGACAAACTTAGATCCAAATAGTGTGATTTTCTTGATATGTAACAAAGCTACACTACTAAGGCTTACTTAGTGATATTTAAGAAGATAAAAATTAAAATAAGAATAAGACTAAATAAAAGCAATATGATAAGAACTTAATTTTACTTATTAGGATATAAAAGGAATGGAATAAACTATATTACTTATTGATGGAACCTATCTTTCAGATTAATCAACAAAACCTTTTTCTAAATAACAAGTAACTCACTTTAAACCAGTTTAAGTACAACCACAACTTTAATACAATGCTTTATTATCAATCATTACAATTACAATAGTTCAAAATACAGACCAAGATTCATTTCAGACCAATTATAAATATTATTTAAGTACTCAGTATTAAACTAGTATCATCATATAGAGACTATGGTTAAATAGAAAGATTAATTAAGGATAAAAAGAAATTACTAATTTCTTTCTTGCCTACTAAATACAACTCAGCAACATTCAACTCTTTCATACCAGTACAAAGATCAAAAAATGCTGAGCAATATTCATTTAAAGACGTGTACGCTATATTCTATTGCTTAGACAGATTTTTATTTTCAAGATCAAGAACAAACTTTCTACTAATCAAAGAAAATTCTCCATTAAAATACTGAGCTCAAAAATAAAGATTGCAGAACACCGATCTTGAACAAAAATGCAAGAAAAGTTTCACGCTTGAGACTCTTGAGATAGCTTAAATAACCTCATTAGATCAAAACTCACGTTCATTCTACCTAGAACTATCTCTTTAGTTTATTTTGTTTTAGTAATCTCTAATTCGTTTATTCAGCATTATATAGCTGAAGCTATTCATAATTGTTCAATAACTATTTGCTGCTCTAGCTATTTTTAATTTTCTTATTAAATATATTATCTTATAGCAAAACTTATTTAGACATTGTTTAATATAGAATCCGTTACCTTACTTAAATGAAATTTAATTTGCCTTTATTTATTCGGGTCTTCATTGATATGCCTTTGTTAAGCCTTCAATCTCTGCTAATTTGTTAGAGTTGATTTTACATCTTTCAATTAGTTGGTTTTTTGTGATTATATCTAATTTTGTACTGAGAAACTACTATTATTTTGTAAGTCTTAAATTTTTGGTAAATTATAGTTGATAACTAGGTTTTATTCCTACTTCTTAAAAATGTAAAGTACTTGAATGTTTTCTGTTTCTTATGTTTTGAAAGTTAAGTTTGTTTAATAAAGCTTTATACTAGTATTACCTATCTGTTATAGATAAAGACTTATTTCTTTTATTAAGCTTATTGTTTTATTCTCTTTTATATTGCTTTAATTAGAACTTCTTAAAAATAAAGATTAAAAGCTATTAAATTAATGTTGTAGCTGCTATAAATTTAGCTTCTTTTAAGTGTCTTTAAGCAAACTTATCATTTTTAGCCTAATAAGATAAATAATTTATCTATCCTTTTTCTGCTTAAATTTAAATCTGGTTTAACTAACTTTTTTATTACCTTATTATTTCACTAAAGAGGCTTTTTCCTCCTCATCAACTTCTAACTTTATTTTACAGATTGAATATCATAAGAACAGATTGCAGTACTATTCAAAGTATTAAACTACGATTCTCTTTACTCTACTTATTCAATCTTGTTTGAAGCATCTATCTGTTATGATTTGCTAAGAGCTTTTCTTTAAGGTCTATTAACATCTAAAGAAGTGTTCTCAGAAAATGTATTAGCATTACTTGATTAAATAAAGCTATCTTAACTCTTAATCTCTTAGTTTTATTTCTACTAAGCTACTAAGAGACCTATCAGTAATGAGCTGTAGCCTAATATTAGTTGGCTAATTAATTAGTTTCTGTTGTTTAAGAAGAGACTAAGCTTTCTAATGGTTAGTCTTAGTTGTATGCTAGTTCTTAAAAATTAGTTTTGAGTTAGTTGGTGTGTGTATGCTATAGATTTGGTTATGATGTAAGATAGTTTTAGAGTAATTAATTGGAGGCAGTTAAACTGTATGGTATGATATTGGTGTAGTGATTTGAATTGATAATGAATGGTGTTGTAAAGTGGTTTTATCCTTATAGTGTATTGGTTGAGACTAATTAAGAAGTTTAGATTAATTTTAATTAATCTTAAATACTTAAGAGAGGTTAATTAAGCAAGATAACTTCTAATTTAATCTTAAGTTCAAAGAATCAACTTATTAATACTATATCAAATCAGTCCACACCTACAATCCTCATCAAAGTTATTCCAAAATACAATTCCATATAATACAGAGCTAACCTTATCTATTCCTTTTCATGTAGATAGGGAGCAATAGTATCTAAGCCTAATTTATAAACATGTAAAACATATCATTCATTAATATGTCTTACTAACCAACTTTCTATTCATATAACAGATTAACATTATCTACCACATTTAACTCCTATTAAACTACAATCTATATCACACCATTTATATTTATTCTAGATTATATCTACTATTTATTAGTTTCAGAAAGCACCAGTAAAACATAATATTTATCCCTTTAGTATCTCTAATACCTTATCATCCTATTTATTATCTTTATGGCAAAACATCTTTATCTCCTCTTACCCAAAATAGCTTATTGTCCTTATAAATATGAAAACCATCGTTTCCATTCGTTTTAGATAGCTAGTTTCTAAGCTCTTTCTCGAATTTTTATTTAGCGTCTCATATAAAATTTTGGCTTTATTGACTCTTAGCTGAAATTTAATATCTTTCAACAAACAAAATTAGGAAAATTATTTTTGCTTCTTAAATCCATGAGTTTGCTTAAGCTGTTTAAAGGTAACCAAATAACGTTAGCAAATACTTAAAATTTAGACTAAGGAATCTTTAAATTTAGATTTACAGTTATGCCTTTCAATACAAAGATAGACTTAATTGCAATTTGGTGGAGAAAATGCTTTTTTGTAAGATTCTACTACAGTCAAACAGAAGCAAAGGAGAGTTTAAAAGCATGATATTAAAATAAGTCAGTAGATTTTTATTTAAAGGTAAAAACTATGCTAGATAAATTTACTTTGGCAGTGGAACTTAATACTGAAACACAAGAAAGATTTAGAAAGTTAAATAATACTAAAATAAAAGTTTAAATATTGAAGTGTAATTAGTCTAAGGAATAAATAGAATAAGCCAGACAATTATATCAATAAGATTTTAAGATATCTTTAACTTTTATAAGATATAAGCTTAATTTAGAAAGCTTAAGAATTATTGCATTCAATAAAACTAAACTGATTATTTTCTTTATACGATAATATATAAAAGCTATATATTTAATTATCTATCATTTCAATAATTAATATAAGTTATATCTATCTAATTTTTGAATCCAAACTTGTTAAACTTTATTTTTCGCCTAATTTATTTAGATTTTATTAAATTCAATTTTAAAAGCCAATCTTATTTTTATACCCCTTAAACAATAATTTACCTACTTTTAATTAATATATTTAATTCTTTAATAACTTATGTTCAAATTAGGAAGCTTATGTTATAAAATTGTTATTACTCTATCTTAAATACCAAGTATCCATTCTTATTTAAAATCTAAATACTAAAAATTAAACTGTAAACCTTCATTTTGTTCAAAAGAGGATAAATTTATTAACGTTCTTTCGTATAATCAGGATTAATTTCTGCTCCCCTACACGCCTGATATAGTAATGTTTTTGGAACCGTCTAAATTGTTTCTTCCACTGGACATACAGCTTAGTATGAGAACATTTTGCGTTGTCTTAATGAATATTCCAGAAAAACATTGCAATTTTTAATTTTATTGACTGATAACCAGAATCTAGATAATAAGGTAGCATCTTCCACATTTAAAGCATTTATCACTGTTAATTATTTGAACTTTAAATTATCCTATATACATTTTATATAGGATAAATATACTTTAATTAAGAACCTGCCAAATCAATTATATAGGGAACTTTTTATTTTCTTCATAAGATTTAAAATTTTTAAATT
The DNA here is from genome assembly GCA_946699065.1 of Loxodes magnus. Classification (NCBI taxonomy): domain Eukaryota; phylum Ciliophora; class Karyorelictea; order Loxodida; family Loxodidae; genus Loxodes; species Loxodes magnus. The sequence continues at coordinate 6,466 of CAMPDV010006261.1, read as the reverse complement.
TTATCTTAGTTTGCTGTGGGAACTTACCATATCATTACTTCTCAACAAGATGCTTTTAATTCAAAAGAGCTTTCAGACTTATTTTAAGATCATAGAGCACTGTTGAAAAGTTTAATTTTAAACAAAAGGACAAATCTATAACGCTTTTACTCCATAATTTATGAATTCAAAAGGATTATCTACAGTGACCACTCCTCTTCTTACAAAAATATCAATATCAAGAATACATTTTACTACATCAGAGCCTTTTCGTAATGCCAAAAGTCACAATATTTTTCCTGATACACTGCCATTAGGAGATCTTTACTCTCTAGTAGGGCTCTTATGAACTTTTAATTTAATTCAAGGATTATTCATAATATTTAGCTGGTTAAATTAACCTTCATGTGCTACTAAGTAATATATTACACTACTTTTAGACAACTTAAAATTTGAACTATGTAAATTCTACTCTCTTGCATCTTTTTCTAAGCTAAAATCGAATATCACAGAAGTAAGTATTAATTTGAATGTTATCTAGAAGACTAAATTTAAAGGGGAAGATTTATCTGCTAAGTATAAGGAGGCTAGGATTTAATAATCTGATGAGAACGTTTCTAAAGATAAATAAATAAACGTGATTCTACCTTTATTAGGCTCACCACGATTAGTAAAAAAACCAAATTTTGTTGTTAAAATAGTCTAGAAATATTTCTGGCTTCGTCTGATCTCTTTGGTCACTTTTTTCTCAGTTTTTTAAATAAAAATTTATTACCTTTACTCTCAAAATTCTTGTATTTCTTTCCAAAGGCTAAAGTTAAAAGGGAATAGAATAAAATCCAATTCTTGTGCCAAATTTCACAATCGAATTTAATTTTCTTCTTAAAGATATAATTTGTCTCAGTCATTTCTTCAGGTTTTTTCAATTCCTAACCAGATAAACGACATAGAGGCATTATTATTCTGAGACTTGGACTTCAGCACCCTAATTATATTCTGGTAGCAATTGAGAGAACTCTTAAATAAATAAGGCTTATCACACAAGTGTACGTTGTTATTTATTATTATTTATTTATTATGATTGAACTTTTATCAAAAGTATAGGGGTTATAATGGCCTGATTTGATATATGTGTATAGGAAAGTTTAGTAGTTGGTATTAAAGTATGTATTTTAGAGTGTATGATAGTAATAATGACTTGTATTTAGATATAGGTTAATGATAATTTGATTATAGTTTTGATTAGATAAATAGTAATCTGTACTTGTATAATTTAAATATAAGGATATATTAAAGATAGTTTTTTGACATTGTTGAATATGTTTTGGTATGTTATAAGCTGTATGTTAGTATCTGAATAATGATAATATTTGAATAATAGATTTTTAAAGATGTTTAGATAAAATTTGATTCTTTATTTATTTCAGCTTTAAAAAGAGCTAGTAAGGAAAATAATCTTTATTGTCAACTATATAGCTATAACTACATTACCATATCAACATCATATATACACTTAAACATACAAAAAAACTTATAAAAATACAACATTAATAAGTATAGATTAACCATATTAATAAGTAGTAACATATTTACTATAGATATTTAAACTACTTACATATAAAACTATATTTATTATCAATAATATTAATCATATCAATATTATTATTATCTCAGTTATCCCCTTTAACACTTCTATAACTCAACTTTTCTAAATCAATCCTCATTATTGAAAGTCTTTTCTATTCTATAGCAAAAACATATCCATAGACGCCTCTTATTTTCATCTCCGTTAAAGCTGCAACATCTTTAAAAATTTAACTTTATTGCCATTATTATTTGTTTCTTTTATATATTCTTCTTGAATGTTCATCTGTAGAAAAATTTTTTCAACCTCCGATTACGACAAAAGGCTCTAAAGAAACTATAGGAAAAGCAACAGCTTCAGGAAGATTCAAATTTTACTTACTCCATCTATCATTCTATATGTTATACTTTCATATATCTTTTAAAGCTTATCCTTTCTAATTTGCACCTCCAATTGAATAAATGTTTTATTCATCTTTATCTACTACTAAAGTTTAGCTTGCTATTAAGAATGGAAATTAAGAGCATCTTTATCATTTACTTTAGTTTCCTATCTTTAACTTTTCTACTGATTATAACTTTTGATAATTATTAGTAATTCCTCCGACCACATAAAGATAATTTTAAGCTACTGCTAATCCAAATTAATATCTTCCCTCATTTAGATCACTAAGTTTTGTATTATTACCTTCGAAATCGAACTATCAAGTTTCTTTTATTCCTTTATTTTAATTTTAGTTATATCCTCCAATTAAATATAACTTATTTTAATATTCTATACTTTAACTAAATTTTTGAATTATAATTTAAACTTAGACTTATCGTAATTACTCAGTTTAAATGTTAAATAAACTTAATTTTTAAATATAGTAATTAAAAAAGTGAATATAGTTAGATTGAATAAACTGTTGCTACTAGGTTAGTTTATGTTAATTAGTCTGTTTAGTGTTTAACTGTTGTTACTTAGTATTGTATTATAGTTTGTTTCTTATTTGTGTGATATAATTTGAAGTTAATTTAGGGTTTAGTACTAAAGGTGGTTATATAGTGGAATATAGTTAGACTGTTATAGTTTGGATTTGAGTTGGTTTTAGAAATGAGTAAATAGGGAATTAGGATGATTGTATAATATTTTAGTGTTATTAGTTGTAGTTAATGGTAGTGTATTGGATGATATTAGTATATGGTATAATGAGAGTATTAGTAATGTTAGATAATTTGGTTGTAATGGTTTTAGATTTTTGCATAATTTACTTCCTTATCTCTTTTAATTTCTATCTAGCATCTTAAATCTTTTATATGTATTATTAGTTTTAAAATATCATTCTTATTAAATCACTTTCTTAAGGTAAGTCTTCAAATCTAAAATGGAATCCTTTTTAACAAATAGGACATTACATTATGCCTTATAATCAGAACTGAGTATTCAAACACAAACCACAGTAAATATGTCCACAAGGTAAGACAGTTGGAAGAGCATTAGTTAAGTTGTAATCTTCTTAGCAGATTAAGCATTTTGGTAACGCTTACATTTTTATTATTATTTAGATTAAAAAAGCTTATAAAGGTAATTTATAACAGTTACCATCAAAAATTATAATTAACCATTATAAATTCAAATATCTATCATTACATACATACTACAATATTAACCTCTTATATCAAGTACCTATCTACAATCCGCACCAATACATTTTGCTAAATTTAAAAAACCAACCAGCTTTACAACTTAATCACATTTTTTATTATATAAATAACAAAAACATCTCTATCCTAAAATCTTTAAAAACTACTAGGAGCAATGCACTAAAAAAGGGACACAATCTTTAACTAATCTTAATATCAAAAAAAGTAGCTAAGTTAGAACATTTACTAAGACTAAAGCTCTTTGAAAATCTTTAGAATGTAGGAATAAAAGAATGAGAAAAATAGACGAGAATACGAAGCTCGAAACTGCTAAAAGAGAAAAATTTAACGATTTAAAAAATTTTTAGAAGAAAAGAACTACAATCAAAGACTCATTCCAGCAGAAATGTAAACAAATTAAATTATTTAGCATTTCTAAGAAATTTTAAGTAAGAATATGGTAAAAAGAATGAGCGTGTGAAAATCCTTAGAAAGGGCAGAACGAAGTTTTAATTCAAAGTTCTACTCAAAATCTTCTAGGAACTTACTCTTTATCATAATGAGACTCCTCTTGAGAACTAGATCCAAGCGCTCATGCAGAAACTATTTTTGATTCAATATTCAACCTTAAAATCTTCCGCTTTTAAAATTTATTACTAATAATTTAAGAATTTGATATAAATATGAAACAGAATGGAGTTTTTAGTCAAAGTTCTTCTTTCAATTTTTAAGTTTTTCAACTATATCCCGACAAAAATTTTAAAAACTAAGCACTAGCTCTCAAGTGAAACGGAGTCTATAAAATAAGTTGTACTTTTATTCTTTAAGTACTTACGCTTATTCGTAACTCAGACATATTTTGAGAAAAAGAGCAGATCAATCTAGAAAATAAATTCCAAACTTAAATTCTTCATAACATATTGAAGTTCTTAAGCTTATCATCTATCTTGACATTTTTTGAAAACTTGATCAGAGCTCGCAAGGATAACGAATTCCATACTTAAAGTTCTTCTTAAAGTCTTAAAGTTCATAAGCATTAACTCTAGACAGACTTTTTTTGAGATTTTGATTAGAGCTCTCAAGGATAACGAATTCCGAACTTAAAGTTCTTCTTACAATCTTTTAGTACTTAGCATTTTCAATTCTCAGTTCAATCTTGGAGAACTTAATCAGAAACTTTCAAGGATTAACGGCCTCCAAACTTAAAGTTCATATTACAGTCTTTTTGTATTTGCACTTTCGATATTAAGATTAAATATTAGAAAGAGAACCGAGTTCGCCAAAGATAAAGGATTGTAACTTAATGTTCTTCTTACAATTTTATAGTTTTTAAGCTTTATATCAGCTTACTTTTTGGTGAAATTGAACAGAGCTTTTAACGATTTACGGATTCCAAATTAAAGTTTCTCTAACAGTTTTTTAGTATTTCAGCACTTTCGATACTCAGTTCAAATTTGGAGAACTTGATCAGAGCTTTCAAGGATAAACGGCCTCCAAACTTAAAGTTTCTCTTATAGTCTTATAGTTCTATAGCTTAATCTCTACCCAGACTTTTTTGAGAGCAGTAACAGAGTTCATAAGGATTAACGGATTCCAAACTTAAAATTTTTCTTTAATCTTTTAGTGTTTCAGCACTTTCGATATTCAAATTGATTATTATTATTATCAGGGCTCTCAATGGAAACGGATCCAAATCTTATAGTTCTTCTTACAGTCTTGAAGTTCTTAAGCTAACCCTCAACCCAGACTTTTTTGGAGAACTTGATCAGTACTCTCAAGGAAAACGATTCCAAACTTAAAGTTCTTGTTTCAGTCTTTTAGTATTTCAGCACTTTCGATATTCAGATTAAATTTGACAAAAAGATCATAGCTCCTATATATGACGGATTTTTACTTAAAGTCTGTTAACAGTTTTTTAAGTTTATCATCATTATGTTTGTCAGATTTATTTAGAACTAGTGCCGAACGCACGATTATCTGAGTCTTAGCTCAAAGATTTATTTCAGTACTTTAACTTAATTAGCTTTTTCGATACTTTTAATTTTTGGAAATAGTTCAGATCTCTAAAATATATCGGATTCTTCACTTAAAGTCTTTTTTTTAGTTTTTAATTTCTTGAGTTTTACCTCTATCATACTCTTTTTATAATTAGATCAAAGCTATTAAGTATTTCTGTTTCTATTCACAAAAATCTTGATTCAGTTTTTTAAGATTTTCAGCTTTAACGTAACTCTGAATTGCTTTATAAACTATTTCAGAGCTCAAAAAATATCGGAGTCTTCGCTCAAAGTTGTTATTTCAATTATTTTAACTTCATCAGCTTTTCGATACTCAGACTTATTTAGAGAACTAGATCAGAGTTCTTAAGATGAGTAGATACTAAACTCAAAGTTGTAATTTCAGTCTTTTAACTTCTTAATTTTTTCGATGCTAAGATTTTTTTAATTATTTGAGCATGCTCTTAAGTAGAATAGAATCTTATATCAACTTCTACTTTCAAACTTTTTTAGATTTTAGACTTATTTTGAGAACTAGATTAGAGTTCTTAAGACGGACAGAGTCTTAACTATAAGTTCATCTTTCAGTTTTTTAAATTCTTCGGTTTTAACTCAACTCAGACTTGTTTTGAAAACTAGATCAGAGCACTCGATTATAACTTAGTCTTAACTATAAGTTCTTATTTCAGTCTTTTTACTTCTTCAGCTTTTTGATACTTAGATTTCGTTTGAGAACTAGATCAGAGCTCTCAAGTATTTCGTAGTCATAACTCAACTTCTACTTTCAGACTTTTCAGCTTTATTAATACTTAGACTTATTTTGAGAGCTAGTTCATAGATCTCACGCTGAACGGAATTTTAACTAAAAGTTCTAGTTTCTGCTCTTTTCTAAAGTATTTCTAGAGAGCTTTAACTATCTTTCCTTTTTATTTTGATTCATGAATATAGTCTTAGAAGCTAGTTTTGCTGTCTTATTTCTTTTTTAATAGCAATTTTCTTGTTTAGCATCAAGTTAAATACGTTCAGAAATAGCTCCTTAGATTAAGCTGAAATACTCGTGAAAAATCCACCTAGAAAACACTGGCTGGAGTATTCTGGCCTTTTGGCAAGGAATTCCAACCAGTGCGAGCTAATTAACTCCCTCTCTTGTCGAACACACTTAGGTTAGAAAAGAGATCTGATAATAGACAACAAGAAATATTGATATAAAAGCTCTACTTGATACATAATAAAAATAATAAGTCTTAATCTAGCATCTTAACTCTTTCTTAATTATAACA
>CAMPDV010006260.1:0-18796 GCA_946699065.1 Loxodes magnus | reverse complement strand
ATCTTGACAAACTGAATACAGATTCGTAATTATTATATTATTACTAACATTTTGGATATTCTAACTTATATTTTAGTGCTTGCTACGAAAACTTATCATTAGATATTCTTTTCTTACTTTACTTCTTCACTTTTCTAAATACTTATTACTTCTCAAAGCATACTCATAAAACTGAAATTCTATCTTCTTTTCTTACTTTACTTCTTCACTCTCAAAATACTTATTACTTCTCAAAGCATACTCCTTAAAACTGAAATTCTATCTTCTTTTCTTACTTTACTTCTTCACTTTTCTATAGGCTAACTTTCATCTACAAGCATATCTTGACAAACTGAATACAGATTCGTAATTATTATATTATTACTAACATTTTGGATATTCTAACTTATATTTTAGTGCTTGCCACGAAAACTTATCATTAGATATTCTTTTCTTACTTCACTTCTTCACTTTTAGAAATACTTATTACTTCTCAAAGCATACTCCTTAAAACTGAAATTCTATCTTCTTTTCTTACTTTACTTCTTCACTTTTCTAAATACTTATTACTTCTCAAAGCATACTCCTTAAAACTGAAACTCTATCTTCTTTTCCTACTTCACTTCTTTTTTCTAAACACTATTACTTCTCAAAGCATACTCCTTAAATCTGAAACTCCATCTTCTTTTCTTACTTTACTTCTTCACTTTTCTATAGGCTAACTTTCATCTACTAGCATATCTTGACAAACCGAATACAGATTCGTAATTATTATATTATTACTAACATTTTGGATATTCTAACTTATATTTTAGTGCTTGCTACGAAAACTTATCATTAGATATTCTTTTCTTACTTTACTTCTTCACTTTTCTAAATACTTATTACTTCTCAAAGCATACTCATAAAACTGAAATTCTATCTTCTTTTCTTACTTTACTTCTTCACTCTTCAAAATACTTATTACTTCTCAAAGCATACTCCTTAAAACTGAAATTCTATCTTCTTTTCTTACTTTACTTCTTCACTTTTCTATAGGCTAACTTTCATCTACTAGCATATCTTGACAAACCGAATACAGATTCGTAATTATTATATTATTACTAACATTTTGGATATTCTAACTTATATTTTAGTGCTTGCTACGAAAACTTATCATTAGATATTCTTTTCTTACTTTACTTCTTCACTTTTAGAAATACTTATTACTTCTCAAAGCATACTCCTTAAAACTGAAATTCTATCTTCTTTTCTTACTTTACTTCTTCACTCTTCAAAATACTTATTACTTCTCAAAGCATACTGCTTAAAACTGAAATTCTATCTTCTTTTCTTACTTTACTTCTTCACTTTTCTATAGGCTAACTTTCATCTACTAGCATATCTTGACAAACCGAATACAGATTCGTAATTATTACATTATTACTAACATTTTGGATATTCTAACTTATATTTTAGTGCTTGCTACGAAAACTTATCATTAGATATTCTTTTCTTACTTTACTTCTTCACTCTTCAAAATACTTATTACTTCTCAAAGCATACTCATAAAACTGAAATTCTATCTTCTTTTCTTACTTTACTTCTTCACTCTTCAAAATACTTATTACTTCTCAAAGCATACTCCTTAAAACTGAAATTCTATCTTCTTTTCTTACTTTACTTCTTCACTTTTCTATAGGCTAACTTTCATCTACTAGCATATCTTGACAAACCGAATACAGATTCGTAATTATTATATTATTACTAACATTTTGGATATTCTAACTTATATTTTAGTGCTTGCTACGAAAACTTATCATTAGATATTCTTTTCTTACTTTACTTCTTCACTTTTCTAAATACTTATTACTTCTCAAAGCATACTCATAAAACTGAAATTCTATCTTCTTTTCTTACTTTACTTCTTCACTCTTCAAAATACTTATTACTTCTCAAAGCATACTCCTTAAAACTGAAATTCTATCTTCTTTTCTTACTTTACTTCTTCACTTTTCTATAGGCTAACTTTCATCTACTAGCATATCTTGACAAACCGAATACAGATTCGTAATTATTACATTATTACTAACATTTTGGATATTCTAACTTATATTTTAGTGCTTGCTACGAAAACTTATCATTAGATATTCTTTTCTTACTTTACTTCTTCACTTTTAGAAATACTTATTACTTCTCAAAGCATACTCCTTAAAACTGAAATTCTATCTTCTTTTCTTACTTTACTTCTTCACTCTTCAAAATACTTATTACTTCTCAAAGCATACTGCTTAAAACTGAAATTCTATCTTCTTTTCTTACTTTACTTCTTCACTTTTCTATAGGCTAACTTTCATCTACTAGCATATCTTGACAAACCGAATACAGATTCGTAATTATTACATTATTACTAACATTTTGGATATTCTAACTTATATTTTAGTGCTTGCTACGAAAACTTATCATTAGATATTCTTTTCTTACTTTACTTCTTCACTCTTCAAAATACTTATTACTTCTCAAAGCATACTCATAAAACTGAAATTCTATCTTCTTTTCTTACTTTACTTCTTCACTCTTCAAAATACTTATTACTTCTCAAAGCATACTCCTTAAAACTGAAATTCTATCTTCTTTTCTTACTTTACTTCTTCACTTTTCTATAGGCTAACTTTCATCTACTAGCATATCTTGACAAACCGAATACAGATTCGTAATTATTATATTGGTTCTAACATTTTGGATATTATAACTTATATTTTAGTGCTTGCTATTAAAACTTATCATTAGATATTCTTTTCTTACTTTACTTCTTCACTCTTCAAAATACTTATTACTTCTCAAAGCATACTCATAAAACTGAAATTCTATCTTCTTTTCTTACTTTACTTCTTCACTCTTCAAAATACTTATTACTTCTCAAAGCATACTCCTTAAAACTGAAATTCTATCTTCTTTTCTTACTTTACTTCTTCACTTTTCTATAGGCTAACTTTCATCTACTAGCATATCTTGACAAACCGAATACAGATTCGTAATTATTATATTATTACTAACATTTTGGATATTCTAACTTATATTTTAGTGCTTGCTACGAAAACTTATCATTAGATATTCTTTTCTTACTTTACTTCTTCACTTTTCTAAATACTTATTACTTCTCAAAGCATACTCATAAAACTGAAATTCTATCTTCTTTTCTTACTTTACTTCTTCACTTTTCTATAGGCTAACTTTCATCTACTAGCATATCTTGACAAACCGAATACAGATTCGTAATTATTATATTGGTTCTAACATTTTGGATATTATAACTTATATTTTAGTGCTTGCTATTAAAACTTATCATTAGATATTCTTTTCTTACTTTACTTCTTCACTTTTACAAATACTTATTACTTCTCAAAGCATATTCCTTAAAACTGAAATTCTATCTTCTTTTCTTACTTTACTTCTTCACTCTTCAAAATACTTATTACTTCTCAAAGCATACTCCTTAAAACTGAAATTCTATCTTCTTTTCTTACTTTACTTCTTCACTTTTCTATAGGCTAACTTTCATCTACTAGCATATCTTGACAAACCGAATACAGATTCGTAATTATTATATTATTACTAACATTTTGGATATTCTAACTTATATTTTAGTGCTTGCTACGAAAACTTATCATTAGATATTCTTTTCTTACTTTACTTCTTCACTTTTAGAAATACTTATTACTTCTCAAAGCATACTCCTTAAAACTGAAATTCTATCTTCTTTTCTTACTTTACTTCTTCACTTTTCTAAATACTTATTACTTCTCAAAGCATACTCCTTAAAAACTGAAATTCTATCTTCTTTTCTTACTTTACTTCTTCACTCTTCAAAATACTTATTACTTCTCAAAGCATACTGCTTAAAACTGAAATTCTATCTTCTTTTCTTACTTTACTTCTTCACTTTTCTATAGGCTAACTTTCATCTACAAGCATATCTTGACAAACCGAATACAGATTCGTAATTATTATATTATTACTAACATTTTGGATATTCTAACTTATATTTTAGTGCTTGCTACGAAAACTTATCATTAGATATTCTTTTCTTACTTTACTTCTTCACTTTTAGAAATACTTATTACTTCTCAAAGCATACTCCTTAAAACTGAAATTCTATCTTCTTTTCTTACTTTACTTCTTCACTTTTCTAAATACTTATTACTTCTCAAAGCATACTCCTTAAAACTGAAATTCTATCTTCTTTTCTTACTTTACTTCTTCACTCTTCAAAATACTTATTACTTCTCAAAGCATACTCCTTAAAACTGAAATTCTATCTTCTTTTCTTACTTTACTTCTTCACTTTTCTATAGGCTAACTTTCATCTACTAGCATATCTTGACAAACCGAATACAGATTCGTAATTATTATATTATTACTAACATTTTGGATATTCTAACTTATATTTTAGTGCTTGCTACGAAAACTTATCATTAGATATTCTTTTCTTACTTTACTTCTTCACTTTTAGAAATACTTATTACTTCTCAAAGCATACTCCTTAAAACTGAAATTCTATCTTCTTTTCTTACTTTACTTCTTCACTCTTCAAAATACTTATTACTTCTCAAAGCATACTGCTTAAAACTGAAATTCTATCTTCTTTTCTTACTTTACTTCTTCACTTTTCTATAGGCTAACTTTCATCTACTAGCATATCTTGACAAACCGAATACAGATTCGTAATTATTACATTATTACTAACATTTTGGATATTCTAACTTATATTTTAGTGCTTGCTACGAAAACTTATCATTAGATATTCTTTTCTTACTTTACTTCTTCACTCTTCAAAATACTTATTACTTCTCAAAGCATACTCATAAAACTGAAATTCTATCTTCTTTTCTTACTTTACTTCTTCACTTTTCTAAATACTTATTACTTCTCAAAGCATACTCCTTAAAACTGAAATTCTATCTTCTTTTCTTACTTTACTTCTTCACTCTTCAAAATACTTATTACTTCTCAAAGCATACTCCTTAAAACTGAAATTCTATCTTCTTTTCTTACTTTACTTCTTCACTTTTCTATAGGCTAACTTTCATCTACTAGCATATCTTGACAAACCGAATACAGATTCGTAATTATTATATTATTACTAACATTTTGGATATTCTAACTTATATTTTAGTGCTTGCTACGAAAACTTATCATTAGATATTCTTTTCTTACTTTACTTCTTCACTTTTAGAAATACTTATTACTTCTCAAAGCATACTCCTTAAAACTGAAATTCTATCTTCTTTTCTTACTTTACTTCTTCACTCTTCAAAATACTTATTACTTCTCAAAGCATACTGCTTAAAACTGAAATTCTATCTTCTTTTCTTACTTTACTTCTTCACTTTTCTATAGGCTAACTTTCATCTACTAGCATATCTTGACAAACCGAATACAGATTCGTAATTATTACATTATTACTAACATTTTGGATATTCTAACTTATATTTTAGTGCTTGCTACGAAAACTTATCATTAGATATTCTTTTCTTACTTTACTTCTTCACTCTTCAAAATACTTATTACTTCTCAAAGCATACTCATAAAACTGAAATTCTATCTTCTTTTCTTACTTTACTTCTTCACTCTTCAAAATACTTATTACTTCTCAAAGCATACTCCTTAAAACTGAAATTCTATCTTCTTTTCTTACTTTACTTCTTCACTTTTCTATAGGCTAACTTTCATCTACTAGCATATCTTGACAAACCGAATACAGATTCGTAATTATTATATTATTACTAACATTTTGGATATTCTAACTTATATTTTAGTGCTTGCTACGAAAACTTATCATTAGATATTCTTTTCTTACTTTACTTCTTCACTTTTCTAAATACTTATTACTTCTCAAAGCATACTCATAAAACTGAAATTCTATCTTCTTTTCTTACTTTACTTCTTCACTCTTCAAAATACTTATTACTTCTCAAAGCATACTCCTTAAAACTGAAATTCTATCTTCTTTTCTTACTTTACTTCTTCACTTTTCTATAGGCTAACTTTCATCTACTAGCATATCTTGACAAACCGAATACAGATTCGTAATTATTATATTATTACTAACATTTTGGATATTCTAACTTATATTTTAGTGCTTGCTACGAAAACTTATCATTAGATATTCTTTTCTTACTTTACTTCTTCACTTTTAGAAATACTTATTACTTCTCAAAGCATACTCCTTAAAACTGAAATTCTATCTTCTTTTCTTACTTTACTTCTTCACTCTTCAAAATACTTATTACTTCTCAAAGCATACTGCTTAAAACTGAAATTCTATCTTCTTTTCTTACTTTACTTCTTCACTTTTCTATAGGCTAACTTTCATCTACTAGCATATCTTGACAAACCGAATACAGATTCGTAATTATTACATTATTACTAACATTTTGGATATTCTAACTTATATTTTAGTGCTTGCTACGAAAACTTATCATTAGATATTCTTTTCTTACTTTACTTCTTCACTCTTCAAAATACTTATTACTTCTCAAAGCATACTCATAAAACTGAAATTCTATCTTCTTTTCTTACTTTACTTCTTCACTCTTCAAAATACTTATTACTTCTCAAAGCATACTCCTTAAAACTGAAATTCTATCTTCTTTTCTTACTTTACTTCTTCACTTTTCTATAGGCTAACTTTCATCTACTAGCATATCTTGACAAACCGAATACAGATTCGTAATTATTATATTATTACTAACATTTTGGATATTCTAACTTATATTTTAGTGCTTGCTACGAAAACTTATCATTAGATATTCTTTTCTTACTTTACTTCTTCACTTTTAGAAATACTTATTACTTCTCAAAGCATACTCCTTAAAACTGAAATTCTATCTTCTTTTCTTACTTTACTTCTTCACTTTTCTAAATACTTATTACTTCTCAAAGCATACTCCTTAAAACTGAAATTCTATCTTCTTTTCTTACTTTACTTCTTCACTCTTCAAAATACTTATTACTTCTCAAAGCATACTCCTTAAAACTGAAATTCTATCTTCTTTTCTTACTTTACTTCTTCACTTTTCTATAGGCTAACTTTCATCTACTAGCATATCTTGACAAACCGAATACAGATTCGTAATTATTATATTATTACTAACATTTTGGATATTCTAACTTATATTTTAGTGCTTGCTACGAAAACTTATCATTAGATATTCTTTTCTTACTTTACTTCTTCACTTTTAGAAATACTTATTACTTCTCAAAGCATACTCCTTAAAACTGAAATTCTATCTTCTTTTCTTACTTTACTTCTTCACTCTTCAAAATACTTATTACTTCTCAAAGCATACTGCTTAAAACTGAAATTCTATCTTCTTTTCTTACTTTACTTCTTCACTTTTCTATAGGCTAACTTTCATCTACTAGCATATCTTGACAAACCGAATACAGATTCGTAATTATTACATTATTACTAACATTTTGGATATTCTAACTTATATTTTAGTGCTTGCTACGAAAACTTATCATTAGATATTCTTTTCTTACTTTACTTCTTCACTCTTCAAAATACTTATTACTTCTCAAAGCATACTCATAAAACTGAAATTCTATCTTCTTTTCTTACTTTACTTCTTCACTCTTCAAAATACTTATTACTTCTCAAAGCATACTCCTTAAAACTGAAATTCTATCTTCTTTTCTTACTTTACTTCTTCACTTTTCTATAGGCTAACTTTCATCTACAAGCATATCTTGACAAACCGAATACAGATTCGTAATTATTACATTATTACTAACATTTTGGATATTCTAACTTATATTTTAGTGCTTGCTACGAAAACTTATCATTAGATATTCTTTTCTTACTTTACTTCTTCACTCTTCAAAATACTTATTACTTCTCAAAGCATACTCATAAAACTGAAATTCTATCTTCTTTTCTTACTTTACTTCTTCACTCTTCAAAATACTTATTACTTCTCAAAGCATACTCCTTAAAACTGAAATTCTATCTTCTTTTCTTACTTTACTTCTTCACTTTTCTATAGGCTAACTTTCATCTACTAGCATATCTTGACAAACCGAATACAGATTCGTAATTATTATATTATTACTAACATTTTGGATATTCTAACTTATATTTTAGTGCTTGCTACGAAAACTTATCATTAGATATTCTTTTCTTACTTTACTTCTTCACTTTTAGAAATACTTATTACTTCTCAAAGCATACTCCTTAAAACTGAAATTCTATCTTCTTTTCTTACTTTACTTCTTCACTCTTCAAAATACTTATTACTTCTCAAAGCATACTGCTTAAAACTGAAATTCTATCTTCTTTTCTTACTTTACTTCTTCACTTTTCTATAGGCTAACTTTCATCTACAAGCATATCTTGACAAACCGAATACAGATTCGTAATTATTACATTATTACTAACATTTTGGATATTCTAACTTATATTTTAGTGCTTGCTACGAAAACTTATCATTAGATATTCTTTTCTTACTTTACTTCTTCACTCTTCAAAATACTTATTACTTCTCAAAGCATACTCATAAAACTGAAATTCTATCTTCTTTTCTTACTTTACTTCTTCACTCTTCAAAATACTTATTACTTCTCAAAGCATACTCCTTAAAACTGAAATTCTATCTTCTTTTCTTACTTTACTTCTTCACTTTTCTATAGGCTAACTTTCATCTACTAGCATATCTTGACAAACCGAATACAGATTCGTAATTATTATATTGGTTCTAACATTTTGGATATTATAACTTATATTTTAGTGCTTGCTATTAAAACTTATCATTAGATATTCTTTTCTTACTTTACTTCTTCACTCTTCAAAATACTTATTACTTCTCAAAGCATACTCATAAAACTGAAATTCTATCTTCTTTTCTTACTTTACTTCTTCACTCTTCAAAATACTTATTACTTCTCAAAGCATACTCCTTAAAACTGAAATTCTATCTTCTTTTCTTACTTTACTTCTTCACTTTTCTATAGGCTAACTTTCATCTACTAGCATATCTTGACAAACCGAATACAGATTCGTAATTATTATATTATTACTAACATTTTGGATATTCTAACTTATATTTTAGTGCTTGCTACGAAAACTTATCATTAGATATTCTTTTCTTACTTTACTTCTTCACTTTTAGAAATACTTATTACTTCTCAAAGCATACTCCTTAAAACTGAAATTCTATCTTCTTTTCTTACTTTACTTCTTCACTTTTCTATAGGCTAACTTTCATCTACTAGCATATCTTGACAAACCGAATACAGATTCGTAATTATTATATTGGTTCTAACATTTTGGATATTATAACTTATATTTTAGTGCTTGCTATTAAAACTTATCATTAGATATTCTTTTCTTACTTTACTTCTTCACTTTTACAAATACTTATTACTTCTCAAAGCATATTCCTTAAAACTGAAATTCTATCTTCTTTTCTTACTTTACTTCTTCACTCTTCAAAATACTTATTACTTCTCAAAGCATACTCCTTAAAACTGAAATTCTATCTTCTTTTCTTACTTTACTTCTTCACTTTTCTATAGGCTAACTTTCATCTACTAGCATATCTTGACAAACCGAATACAGATTCGTAATTATTATATTATTACTAACATTTTGGATATTCTAACTTATATTTTAGTGCTTGCTACGAAAACTTATCATTAGATATTCTTTTCTTACTTTACTTCTTCACTTTTAGAAATACTTATTACTTCTCAAAGCATACTCCTTAAAACTGAAATTCTATCTTCTTTTCTTACTTTACTTCTTCACTTTTCTAAATACTTATTACTTCTCAAAGCATACTCCTTAAAACTGAAATTCTATCTTCTTTTCTTACTTTACTTCTTCACTCTTCAAAATACTTATTACTTCTCAAAGCATACTCCTTAAAACTGAAATTCTATCTTCTTTTCTTACTTTACTTCTTCACTTTTCTATAGGCTAACTTTCATCTACTAGCATATCTTGACAAACCGAATACAGATTCGTAATTATTATATTATTACTAACATTTTGGATATTCTAACTTATATTTTAGTGCTTGCTACGAAAACTTATCATTAGATATTCTTTTCTTACTTTACTTCTTCACTTTTAGAAATACTTATTACTTCTCAAAGCATACTCCTTAAAACTGAAATTCTATCTTCTTTTCTTACTTTACTTCTTCACTCTTCAAAATACTTATTACTTCTCAAAGCATACTGCTTAAAACTGAAATTCTATCTTCTTTTCTTACTTTACTTCTTCACTTTTCTATAGGCTAACTTTCATCTACAAGCATATCTTGACAAACCGAATACAGATTCGTAATTATTACATTATTACTAACATTTTGGATATTCTAACTTATATTTTAGTGCTTGCTACGAAAACTTATCATTAGATATTCTTTTCTTACTTTACTTCTTCACTCTTCAAAATACTTATTACTTCTCAAAGCATACTCATAAAACTGAAATTCTATCTTCTTTTCTTACTTTACTTCTTCACTCTTCAAAATACTTATTACTTCTCAAAGCATACTCCTTAAAACTGAAATTCTATCTTCTTTTCTTACTTTACTTCTTCACTTTTCTATAGGCTAACTTTCATCTACTAGCATATCTTGACAAACCGAATACAGATTCGTAATTATTACATTATTACTAACATTTTGGATATTCTAACTTATATTTTAGTGCTTGCTACGAAAACTTATCATTAGATATTCTTTTCTTACTTTACTTCTTCACTTTTCTAAATACTTATTACTTCTCAAAGCATACTCATAAAACTGAAATTCTATCTTCTTTTCTTACTTTACTTCTTCACTCTTCAAAATACTTATTACTTCTCAAAGCATACTCCTTAAAACTGAAATTCTATCTTCTTTTCTTACTTTACTTCTTCACTTTTCTATAGGCTAACTTTCATCTACTAGCATATCTTGACAAACCGAATACAGATTCGTAATTATTACATTATTACTAACATTTTGGATATTCTAACTTATATTTTAGTGCTTGCTACGAAAACTTATCATTAGATATTCTTTTCTTACTTTACTTCTTCACTTTTAGAAATACTTATTACTTCTCAAAGCATACTCATAAAACTGAAATTCTATCTTCTTTTCTTACTTTACTTCTTCACTCTTCAAAATACTTATTACTTCTCAAAGCATACTGCTTAAAACTGAAATTCTATCTTCTTTTCTTACTTTACTTCTTCACTTTTCTATAGGCTAACTTTCATCTACAAGCATATCTTGACAAACCGAATACAGATTCGTAATTATTATATTATTACTAACATTTTGGATATTCTAACTTATATTTTAGTGCTTGCTACGAAAACTTATCATTAGATATTCTTTTCTTACTTTACTTCTTCACTTTTAGAAATACTTATTACTTCTCAAAGCATACTCATAAAACTGAAATTCTATCTTCTTTTCTTACTTTACTTCTTCACTCTTCAAAATACTTATTACTTCTCAAAGCATACTCCTTAAAACTGAAATTCTATCTTCTTTTCTTACTTTACTTCTTCACTTTTCTATAGGCTAACTTTCATCTACTAGCATATCTTGACAAACCGAATACAGATTCGTAATTATTATATTATTACTAACATTTTGGATATTCTAACTTATATTTTAGTGCTTGCTACGAAAACTTATCATTAGATATTCTTTTCTTACTTTACTTCTTCACTTTTCTAAATACTTATTACTTCTCAAAGCATACTCCTTAAAACTGAAATTCTATCTTCTTTTCTTACTTTACTTCTTCACTCTTCAAAATACTTATTACTTCTCAAAGCATACTGCTTAAAACTGAAATTCTATCTTCTTTTCTTACTTTACTTCTTCACTTTTCTATAGGCTAACTTTCATCTACAAGCATATCTTGACAAACCGAATACAGATTCGTAATTATTATATTATTACTAACATTTTGGATATTCTAACTTATATTTTAGTGCTTGCTACGAAAACTTATCATTAGATATTCTTTTCTTACTTTACTTCTTCACTTTTAGAAATACTTATTACTTCTCAAAGCATACTCCTTAAAACTGAAATTCTATCTTCTTTTCTTACTTTACTTCTTCACTCTTCAAAATACTTATTACTTCTCAAAGCATACTGCTTAAAACTGAAATTCTATCTTCTTTTCTTACTTTACTTCTTCACTTTTCTATAGGCTAACTTTCATCTACAAGCATATCTTGACAAACCGAATACAGATTCGTAATTATTATATTATTACTAACATTTTGGATATTCTAACTTATATTTTAGTGCTTGCTACGAAAACTTATCATTAGATATTCTTTTCTTACTTTACTTCTTCACTTTTAGAAATACTTATTACTTCTCAAAGCATACTCATAAAACTGAAATTCTATCTTCTTTTCTTACTTTACTTCTTCACTCTTCAAAATACTTATTACTTCTCAAAGCATACTCCTTAAAACTGAAATTCTATCTTCTTTTCTTACTTTACTTCTTCACTTTTCTATAGGCTAACTTTCATCTACTAGCATATCTTGACAAACCGAATACAGATTCGTAATTATTATATTATTACTAACATTTTGGATATTCTAACTTATATTTTAGTGCTTGCTACGAAAACTTATCATTAGATATTCTTTTCTTACTTTACTTCTTCACTTTTCTAAATACTTATTACTTCTCAAAGCATACTCCTTAAAACTGAAATTCTATCTTCTTTTCTTACTTTACTTCTTCACTCTTCAAAATACTTATTACTTCTCAAAGCATACTGCTTAAAACTGAAATTCTATCTTCTTTTCTTACTTTACTTCTTCACTTTTCTATAGGCTAACTTTCATCTACAAGCATATCTTGACAAACCGAATACAGATTCGTAATTATTATATTATTACTAACATTTTGGATATTCTAACTTATATTTTAGTGCTTGCTACGAAAACTTATCATTAGATATTCTTTTCTTACTTTACTTCTTCACTTTTAGAAATACTTATTACTTCTCAAAGCATACTCCTTAAAACTGAAATTCTATCTTCTTTTCTTACTTTACTTCTTCACTCTTCAAAATACTTATTACTTCTCAAAGCATACTGCTTAAAACTGAAATTCTATCTTCTTTTCTTACTTTACTTCTTCACTTTTCTATAGGCTAACTTTCATCTACAAGCATATCTTGACAAACCGAATACAGATTCGTAATTATTATATTATTACTAACATTTTGGATATTCTAACTTATATTTTAGTGCTTGCTACGAAAACTTATCATTAGATATTCTTTTCTTACTTTACTTCTTCACTTTTAGAAATACTTATTACTTCTCAAAGCATACTCCTTAAAACTGAAATTCTATCTTCTTTTCTTACTTTACTTCTTCACTCTTCAAAATACTTATTACTTCTCAAAGCATACTGCTTAAAACTGAAATTCTATCTTCTTTTCTTACTTTACTTCTTCACTTTTCTATAGGCTAACTTTCATCTACAAGCATATCTTGACAAACCGAATACAGATTCGTAATTATTACATTATTACTAACATTTTGGATATTCTAACTTATATTTTAGTGCTTGCTACGAAAACTTATCATTAGATATTCTTTTCTTACTTTACTTCTTCACTTTTAGAAATACTTATTACTTCTCAAAGCATACTCCTTAAAACTGAAATTCTATCTTCTTTTCTTACTTTACTTCTTCACTCTTCAAAATACTTATTACTTCTCAAAGCATACTGCTTAAAACTGAAATTCTATCTTCTTTTCTTACTTTACTTCTTCACTTTTCTATAGGCTAACTTTCATCTACAAGCATATCTTGACAAACCGAATACAGATTCGTAATTATTACATTATTACTAACATTTTGGATATTCTAACTTATATTTTAGTGCTTGCTACGAAAACTTATCATTAGATATTCTTTTCTTACTTTACTTCTTCACTCTTCAAAATACTTATTACTTCTCAAAGCATACTGCTTAAAACTGAAATTCTATCTTCTTTTCTTACTTTACTTCTTCACTTTTCTATAGGCTAACTTTCATCTACAAGCATATCTTGACAAACCGAATACAGATTCGTAATTATTATATTATTACTAACATTTTGGATATTCTAACTTATATTTTAGTGCTTGCTACGAAAACTTATCATTAGATATTCTTTTCTTACTTTACTTCTTCACTTTTCTAAATACTTATTACTTCTCAAAGCATACTCATAAAACTGAAATTCTATCTTCTTTTCTTACTTTACTTCTTCACTCTTCAAAATACTTATTACTTCTCAAAGCATACTCCTTAAAACTGAAATTCTATCTTCTTTTCTTACTTTACTTCTTCACTTTTCTATAGGCTAACTTTCATCTACTAGCATATCTTGACAAACCGAATACAGATTCGTAATTATTATATTGGTTCTAACATTTTGGATATTATAACTTATATTTTAGTGCTTGCTATTAAAACTTATCATTAGATATTCTTTTCTTACTTTACTTCTTCACTCTTCAAAATACTTATTACTTCTCAAAGCATACTCATAAAACTGAAATTCTATCTTCTTTTCTTACTTTACTTCTTCACTCTTCAAAATACTTATTACTTCTCAAAGCATACTCCTTAAAACTGAAATTCTATCTTCTTTTCTTACTTTACTTCTTCACTTTTCTATAGGCTAACTTTCATCTACTAGCATATCTTGACAAACCGAATACAGATTCGTAATTATTATATTATTACTAACATTTTGGATATTCTAACTTATATTTTAGTGCTTGCTACGAAAACTTATCATTAGATATTCTTTTCTTACTTTACTTCTTCACTTTTAGAAATACTTATTACTTCTCAAAGCATACTCCTTAAAACTGAAATTCTATCTTCTTTTCTTACTTTACTTCTTCACTTTTCTATAGGCTAACTTTCATCTACTAGCATATCTTGACAAACCGAATACAGATTCGTAATTATTATATTGGTTCTAACATTTTGGATATTATAACTTATATTTTAGTGCTTGCTATTAAAACTTATCATTAGATATTCTTTTCTTACTTTACTTCTTCACTTTTACAAATACTTATTACTTCTCAAAGCATATTCCTTAAAACTGAAATTCTATCTTCTTTTCTTACTTTACTTCTTCACTCTTCAAAATACTTATTACTTCTCAAAGCATACTCCTTAAAACTGAAATTCTATCTTCTTTTCTTACTTTACTTCTTCACTTTTCTATAGGCTAACTTTCATCTACTAGCATATCTTGACAAACCGAATACAGATTCGTAATTATTATATTATTACTAACATTTTGGATATTCTAACTTATATTTTAGTGCTTGCTACGAAAACTTATCATTAGATATTCTTTTCTTACTTTACTTCTTCACTTTTAGAAATACTTATTACTTCTCAAAGCATACTCCTTAAAACTGAAATTCTATCTTCTTTTCTTACTTTACTTCTTCACTTTTCTAAATACTTATTACTTCTCAAAGCATACTCCTTAAAACTGAAATTCTATCTTCTTTTCTTACTTTACTTCTTCACTCTTCAAAATACTTATTACTTCTCAAAGCATACTGCTTAAAACTGAAATTCTATCTTCTTTTCTTACTTTACTTCTTCACTTTTCTATAGGCTAACTTTCATCTACAAGCATATCTTGACAAACCGAATACAGATTCGTAATTATTATATTATTACTAACATTTTGGATATTCTAACTTATATTTTAGTGCTTGCTACGAAAACTTATCATTAGATATTCTTTTCTTACTTTACTTCTTCACTTTTAGAAATACTTATTACTTCTCAAAGCATACTCCTTAAAACTGAAATTCTATCTTCTTTTCTTACTTTACTTCTTCACTCTTCAAAATACTTATTACTTCTCAAAGCATACTGCTTAAAACTGAAATTCTATCTTCTTTTCTTACTTTACTTCTTCACTTTTCTATAGGCTAACTTTCATCTACAAGCATATCTTGACAAACCGAATACAGATTCGTAATTATTACATTATTACTAACATTTTGGATATTCTAACTTATATTTTAGTGCTTGCTACGAAAACTTATCATTAGATATTCTTTTCTTACTTTACTTCTTCACTCTTCAAAATACTTATTACTTCTCAAAGCATACTCATAAAACTGAAATTCTATCTTCTTTTCTTACTTTACTTCTTCACTCTTCAAAATACTTATTACTTCTCAAAGCATACTCCTTAAAACTGAAATTCTATCTTCTTTTCTTACTTTACTTCTTCACTTTTCTATAGGCTAACTTTCATCTACTAGCATATCTTGACAAACCGAATACAGATTCGTAATTATTACATTATTACTAACATTTTGGATATTCTAACTTATATTTTAGTGCTTGCTACGAAAACTTATCATTAGATATTCTTTTCTTACTTTACTTCTTCACTTTTCTAAATACTTATTACTTCTCAAAGCATACTCATAAAACTGAAATTCTATCTTCTTTTCTTACTTTACTTCTTCACTCTTCAAAATACTTATTACTTCTCAAAGCATACTCCTTAAAACTGAAATTCTATCTTCTTTTCTTACTTTACTTCTTCACTTTTCTATAGGCTAACTTTCATCTACTAGCATATCTTGACAAACCGAATACAGATTCGTAATTATTACATTATTACTAACATTTTGGATATTCTAACTTATATTTTAGTGCTTGCTACGAAAACTTATCATTAGATATTCTTTTCTTACTTTACTTCTTCACTTTTAGAAATACTTATTACTTCTCAAAGCATACTCATAAAACTGAAATTCTATCTTCTTTTCTTACTTTACTTCTTCACTCTTCAAAATACTTATTACTTCTCAAAGCATACTGCTTAAAACTGAAATTCTATCTTCTTTTCTTACTTTACTTCTTCACTTTTCTATAGGCTAACTTTCATCTACAAGCATATCTTGACAAACCGAATACAGATTCGTAATTATTATATTATTACTAACATTTTGGATATTCTAACTTATATTTTAGTGCTTGCTACGAAAACTTATCATTAGATATTCTTTTCTTACTTTACTTCTTCACTTTTAGAAATACTTATTACTTCTCAAAGCATACTCATAAAACTGAAATTCTATCTTCTTTTCTTACTTTACTTCTTCACTCTTCAAAATACTTATTACTTCTCAAAGCATACTCCTTAAAACTGAAATTCTATCTTCTTTTCTTACTTTACTTCTTCACTTTTCTATAGGCTAACTTTCATCTACTAGCATATCTTGACAAACCGAATACAGATTCGTAATTATTATATTATTACTAACATTTTGGATATTCTAACTTATATTTTAGTGCTTGCTACGAAAACTTATCATTAGATATTCTTTTCTTACTTTACTTCTTCACTTTTCTAAATACTTATTACTTCTCAAAGCATACTCCTTAAAACTGAAATTCTATCTTCTTTTCTTACTTTACTTCTTCACTCTTCAAAATACTTATTACTTCTCAAAGCATACTGCTTAAAACTGAAATTCTATCTTCTTTTCTTACTTTACTTCTTCACTTTTCTATAGGCTAACTTTCATCTACAAGCATATCTTGACAAACCGAATACAGATTCGTAATTATTATATTATTACTAACATTTTGGATATTCTAACTTATATTTTAGTGCTTGCTACGAAAACTTATCATTAGATATTCTTTTCTTACTTTACTTCTTCACTTTTAGAAATACTTATTACTTCTCAAAGCATACTCCTTAAAACTGAAATTCTATCTTCTTTTCTTACTTTACTTCTTCACTCTTCAAAATACTTATTACTTCTCAAAGCATACTGCTTAAAACTGAAATTCTATCTTCTTTTCTTACTTTACTTCTTCACTTTTCTATAGGCTAACTTTCATCTACAAGCATATCTTGACAAACCGAATACAGATTCGTAATTATTATATTATTACTAACATTTTGGATATTCTAACTTATATTTTAGTGCTTGCTACGAAAACTTATCATTAGATATTCTTTTCTTACTTTACTTCTTCACTTTTAGAAATACTTATTACTTCTCAAAGCATACTCATAAAACTGAAATTCTATCTTCTTTTCTTACTTTACTTCTTCACTCTTCAAAATACTTATTACTTCTCAAAGCATACTCCTTAAAACTGAAATTCTATCTTCTTTTCTTACTTTACTTCTTCACTTTTCTATAGGCTAACTTTCATCTACTAGCATATCTTGACAAACCGAATACAGATTCGTAATTATTATATTATTACTAACATTTTGGATATTCTAACTTATATTTTAGTGCTTGCTACGAAAACTTATCATTAGATATTCTTTTCTTACTTTACTTCTTCACTTTTCTAAATACTTATTACTTCTCAAAGCATACTCCTTAAAACTGAAATTCTATCTTCTTTTCTTACTTTACTTCTTCACTCTTCAAAATACTTATTACTTCTCAAAGCATACTGCTTAAAACTGAAATTCTATCTTCTTTTCTTACTTTACTTCTTCACTTTTCTATAGGCTAACTTTCATCTACAAGCATATCTTGACAAACCGAATACAGATTCGTAATTATTATATTATTACTAACATTTTGGATATTCTAACTTATATTTTAGTGCTTGCTACGAAAACTTATCATTAGATATTCTTTTCTTACTTTACTTCTTCACTTTTCTAAATACTTATTACTTCTCAAAGCATACTCATAAAACTGAAATTCTATCTTCTTTTCTTACTTTACTTCTTCACTCTTCAAAATACTTATTACTTCTC
>CAMPDV010006259.1:0-28713 GCA_946699065.1 Loxodes magnus | reverse complement strand
AGGCTAACTTTCATCTACAAGCATATCTTGACATTACGAATACAGATTCGTAATTGTGACATTATTACTAACATTTTGGATATTCTTACTTATATTTTAGTGCTTGCTACGAAAACTTATCATTAGATATTCTTTTCTTACTTTACTTCTTCACTTTTCTATAGGCTAACTTTCAACTACAAGCATATCTTGACATTACGAATACAGATTCGTAATTGTGACATTATTACTAACATTTTGGATATTCTAACTTATATTTTAGTGCTTGCTACGCAAACTTATCATTAGATATTCTTTTCTTACTTTACTTCTTCACTTTTCTATAGGCTAACTTTCATCTACAAGCATATCTTGACATTACGAATACAGATTCGTAATTGTGACATTATTACTAACATTTTGGATATTCTTACTTATATTTTAGTGCTTGCTACGAAAACTTATCATTAGATATTCTTTTCTTACTTTACTTCTTCACTTTTCTATAGGCTAACTTTCAACTACAAGCATATCTTGACATTACGAATACAGATTCGTAATTGTGACATTATTACTAACATTTTGGATATTCTAACTTATATTTTAGTGCTTGCTACGCAAACTTATCATTAGATATTCTTTTCTTACTTTACTTCTTCACTTTTCTATAGGCTAACTTTCATCTACAAGCATATCTTGACATTACGAATACAGATTCGTAATTGTGACATTATTACTAACATTTTGGATATTCTTACTTATATTTTAGTGCTTGCTACGAAAACTTATCATTAGATATTCTTTTCTTACTTTACTTCTTCACTTTTCTATAGGCTAACTTTCATCTACAAGCATATCTTGACATTACGAATACAGATTCGTAATTGTGACATTATTACTAACATTTTGGATATTCTAACTTATATTTTAGTGCTTGCTACGAAAACTTATCATTAGATATTCTTTTCTTACTTTACTTCTTCACTTTTCTATAGGCTAACTTTCATCTACAAGCATATCTTGACATTACGAATACAGATTCGTAATTGTGACATTATTACTAACATTTTGGATATTCTAACTTATATTTTAGTGCTTGCTACGAAAACTTATCATTAGATATTCTTTTCTTACTTTACTTCTTCACTTTTCTATAGGCTAACTTTCATCTACAAGCATATCTTGACAAACCGAATACAGATTCGTAATTATTATATTATTACTAACATTTTGGATATTCTAACTTATATTTTAGTGCTTGCTACGAATACTTATCATTAGATATTCTTTTCTTACTTTACTTCTTCACTTTTCAATAGGCTAACTTTCATCTACAAGCATATCTTGACTAACCGAATACAGATTCGTAATTATTATATTATTACTAACATTTTGGATATTCTAACTTATATTTTAGTGCTTGCTACGAATACTTATCATTAGATATTCTTTTCTTACGCTACTTCTTCACTTTTCAAATACTTATAACTTCTCAAAGCATACTCCTTAAAACTGAAATTCTATCTTCTTTTCTTACTTTACTTCTTCACTTTTCTATAGGCTAACTTTCAACTACAAGCATATCTTGACAAACCGAATACAGATTCGTAATTGTGACATTATTACTAACATTTTGGATATTCTAACTTATATTTTAGTGCTTGCTACGAAAACTTATCATTAGATATTCTTTTCTTACTTTACTTCTTCACTTTTCAATAGGCTAACTTTCATCTACAAGCATATCTTGACAAACCGAATACAGATTCGTAATTATTATATTATTACTAACATTTTGGATATTCAAACTTATATTTTAGTGCTTGCTACGAATACTTATCATTAGATATTCTTTTCTTACGCTACTTCTTCACTTTTCAAATACTTATAACTTCTCAAAGCATACTCCTTAAAACTGAAATTCTATCTTCTTTTCTTACTTTACTTCTTCACTTTTCTATAGGCTAACTTTCAACTACAAGCATATCTTGACAAACCGAATACAGATTCGTAATTATTATATTATTACTAACATTTTGGATATTCTAACTTATATTTTAGTGCTTGCTACGAATACTTATCATTAGATATTCTTTTCTTACTTTACTTCTTCACTTTTCAATAGGCTAACTTTCATCTACAAGCATATCTTGACATTACGAATACAGATTCGTAATTGTGACATTATTACTAACATTTTGGATATTCTAACTTATATTTTAGTGCTTGCTACGCAAACTTATCATTAGATATTCTTTTCTTACTTTACTTCTTCACTTTTCTATAGGCTAACTTTCATCTACAAGCATATCTTGACATTACGAATACAGATTCGTAATTGTGACATTATTACTAACATTTTGGATATTCTTACTTATATTTTAGTGCTTGCTACGAAAACTTATCATTAGATATTCTTTTCTTACTTTACTTCTTCACTTTTCTATAGGCTAACTTTCAACTACAAGCATATCTTGACATTACGAATACAGATTCGTAATTGTGACATTATTACTAACATTTTGGATATTCTAACTTATATTTTAGTGCTTGCTACGCAAACTTATCATTAGATATTCTTTTCTTACTTTACTTCTTCACTTTTCTATAGGCTAACTTTCATCTACAAGCATATCTTGACATTACGAATACAGATTCGTAATTGTGACATTATTACTAACATTTTGGATATTCTTACTTATATTTTAGTGCTTGCTACGAAAACTTATCATTAGATATTCTTTTCTTACTTTACTTCTTCACTTTTCTATAGGCTAACTTTCATCTACAAGCATATCTTGACATTACGAATACAGATTCGTAATTGTGACATTATTACTAACATTTTGGATATTCTAACTTATATTTTAGTGCTTGCTACGAAAACTTATCATTAGATATTCTTTTCTTACTTTACTTCTTCACTTTTCTATAGGCTAACTTTCATCTACAAGCATATCTTGACATTACGAATACAGATTCGTAATTGTGACATTATTACTAACATTTTGGATATTCTTACTTATATTTTAGTGCTTGCTACGAAAACTTATCATTAGATATTCTTTTCTTACTTTACTTCTTCACTTTTCTATAGGCTAACTTTCATCTACAAGCATATCTTGACAAACCGAATACAGATTCGTAATTATTATATTATTACTAACATTTTGGATATTCTAACTTATATTTTAGTGCTTGCTACGAAACTTATCATTAGATATTCTTTTCTTACTTTACTTCTTCACTTTTCAATAGGCTAACTTTCATCTACAAGCATATCTTGACTAACCGAATACAGATTCGTAATTATTATATTATTACTAACATTTTGGATATTCTAACTTATATTTTAGTGCTTGCTACGAATACTTATCATTAGATATTCTTTTCTTACGCTACTTCTTCACTTTTCAAATACTTATAACTTCTCAAAGCATACTCCTTAAAACTGAAATTCTATCTTCTTTTCTTACTTTACTTCTTCACTTTTCTATAGGCTAACTTTCAACTACAAGCATATCTTGACAAACCGAATACAGATTCGTAATTGTGACATTATTACTAACATTTTGGATATTCTAACTTATATTTTAGTGCTTGCTACGAAAACTTATCATTAGATATTCTTTTCTTACTTTACTTCTTCACTTTTCAATAGGCTAACTTTCATCTACAAGCATATCTTGACAAACCGAATACAGATTCGTAATTATTATATTATTACTAACATTTTGGATATTCTAACTTATATTTTAGTGCTTGCTACGAATACTTATCATTAGATATTCTTTTCTTACTTTACTTCTTCACTTTTCAATAGGCTAACTTTCATCTACAAGCATATCTTGACATTACGAATACAGATTCGTAATTGTGACATTATTACTAACATTTTGGATATTCTTACTTATATTTTAGTGCTTGCTACGAAAACTTATCATTAGATATTCTTTTCTTACTTTACTTCTTCACTTTTCTATAGGCTAACTTTCAACTACAAGCATATCTTGACATTACGAATACAGATTCGTAATTGTGACATTATTACTAACATTTTGGATATTCTAACTTATATT
The DNA here is from genome assembly GCA_946699065.1 of Loxodes magnus. Lineage (NCBI taxonomy): Eukaryota > Ciliophora > Karyorelictea > Loxodida > Loxodidae > Loxodes > Loxodes magnus. Next base: position 24,655 of record CAMPDV010006259.1, on the reverse strand, counting down.
TTAGTGCTTGCTACGCAAACTTATCATTAGATATTCTTTTCTTACTTTACTTCTTCACTTTTCTATAGGCTAACTTTCATCTACAAGCATATCTTGACATTACGAATACAGATTCGTAATTGTGACATTATTACTAACATTTTGGATATTCTTACTTATATTTTAGTGCTTGCTACGAATACTTATCATTAGATATTCTTTTCTTACTTTACTTCTTCACTTTTCAATAGGCTAACTTTCATCTACAAGCATATCTTGACATTACGAATACAGATTCGTAATTGTGACATTATTACTAACATTTTGGATATTCTTACTTATATTTTAGTGCTTGCTACGAAAACTTATCATTAGATATTCTTTTCTTACTTTACTTCTTCACTTTTCTATAGGCTAACTTTCAACTACAAGCATATCTTGACATTACGAATACAGATTCGTAATTGTGACATTATTACTAACATTTTGGATATTCTAACTTATATTTTAGTGCTTGCTACGCAAACTTATCATTAGATATTCTTTTCTTACTTTACTTCTTCACTTTTCTATAGGCTAACTTTCATCTACAAGCATATCTTGACATTACGAATACAGATTCGTAATTGTGACATTATTACTAACATTTTGGATATTCTTACTTATATTTTAGTGCTTGCTACGAAAACTTATCATTAGATATTCTTTTCTTACTTTACTTCTTCACTTTTCTATAGGCTAACTTTCATCTACAAGCATATCTTGACATTACGAATACAGATTCGTAATTGTGACATTATTACTAACATTTTGGATATTCTAACTTATATTTTAGTGCTTGCTACGAAAACTTATCATTAGATATTCTTTTCTTACTTTACTTCTTCACTTTTCTATAGGCTAACTTTCATCTACAAGCATATCTTGACATTACGAATACAGATTCGTAATTGTGACATTATTACTAACATTTTGGATATTCTTACTTATATTTTAGTGCTTGCTACGAAAACTTATCATTAGATATTCTTTTCTTACTTTACTTCTTCACTTTTCTATAGGCTAACTTTCATCTACAAGCATATCTTGACAAACCGAATACAGATTCGTAATTATTATATTATTACTAACATTTTGGATATTCTAACTTATATTTTAGTGCTTGCTACGAATACTTATCATTAGATATTCTTTTCTTACTTTACTTCTTCACTTTTCAATAGGCTAACTTTCATCTACAAGCATATCTTGACATTACGAATACAGATTCGTAATTGTGACATTATTACTAACATTTTGGATATTCTTACTTATATTTTAGTGCTTGCTACGAAAACTTATCATTAGATATTCTTTTCTTACTTTACTTCTTCACTTTTCTATAGGCTAACTTTCATCTACAAGCATATCTTGACATTACGAATACAGATTCGTAATTGTGACATTATTACTAACATTTTGGATATTCTAACTTATATTTTAGTGCTTGCTACGAAAACTTATCATTAGATATTCTTTTCTTACTTTACTTCTTCACTTTTCAATAGGCTAACTTTCATCTACAAGCATATCTTGACAAACCGAATACAGATTCGTAATTATTATATTATTACTAACATTTTGGATATTCTAACTTATATTTTAGTGCTTGCTACGAATACTTATCATTAGATATTCTTTTCTTACTTTACTTCTTCACTTTTCAATAGGCTAACTTTCATCTACAAGCATATCTTGACATTACGAATACAGATTCGTAATTGTGACATTATTACTAACATTTTGGATATTCTTACTTATATTTTAGTGCTTGCTACGAAAACTTATCATTAGATATTCTTTTCTTACTTTACTTCTTCACTTTTCTATAGGCTAACTTTCATCTACAAGCATATCTTGACATTACGAATACAGATTCGTAATTGTGACATTATTACTAACATTTTGGATATTCTAACTTATATTTTAGTGCTTGCTACGAAAACTTATCATTAGATATTCTTTTCTTACTTTACTTCTTCACTTTTCAATAGGCTAACTTTCATCTACAAGCATATCTTGACAAACCGAATACAGATTCGTAATTATTATATTATTACTAACATTTTGGATATTCTAACTTATATTTTAGTGCTTGCTACGAATACTTATCATTAGATATTCTTTTCTTACTTTACTTCTTCACTTTTCAATAGGCTAACTTTCATCTACAAGCATATCTTGACATTACGAATACAGATTCGTAATTGTGACATTATTACTAACATTTTGGATATTCTTACTTATATTTTAGTGCTTGCTACGAAAACTTATCATTAGATATTCTTTTCTTACTTTACTTCTTCACTTTTCTATAGGCTAACTTTCATCTACAAGCATATCTTGACATTACGAATACAGATTCGTAATTGTGACATTATTACTAACATTTTGGATATTCTAACTTATATTTTAGTGCTTGCTACGAAAACTTATCATTAGATATTCTTTTCTTACTTTACTTCTTCACTTTTCAATAGGCTAACTTTCATCTACAAGCATATCTTGACAAACCGAATACAGATTCGTAATTATTATATTATTACTAACATTTTGGATATTCTAACTTATATTTTAGTGCTTGCTACGAATACTTATCATTAGATATTCTTTTCTTACTTTACTTCTTCACTTTTCAATAGGCTAACTTTCATCTACAAGCATATCTTGACATTACGAATACAGATTCGTAATTGTGACATTATTACTAACATTTTGGATATTCTTACTTATATTTTAGTGCTTGCTACGAAAACTTATCATTAGATATTCTTTTCTTACTTTACTTCTTCACTTTTCTATAGGCTAACTTTCATCTACAAGCATATCTTGACATTACGAATACAGATTCGTAATTGTGACATTATTACTAACATTTTGGATATTCTAACTTATATTTTAGTGCTTGCTACGAAAACTTATCATTAGATATTCTTTTCTTACTTTACTTCTTCACTTTTCAATAGGCTAACTTTCATCTACAAGCATATCTTGACAAACCGAATACAGATTCGTAATTATTATATTATTACTAACATTTTGGATATTCTAACTTATATTTTAGTGCTTGCTACGAATACTTATCATTAGATATTCTTTTCTTACTTTACTTCTTCACTTTTCAAATACTTATAACTTCTCAAAGCATACTCCTTAAAACTGAAATTCTATCTTCTTTTCTTACTTTACTTCTTCACTTTTCTATAGGCTAACTTTCAACTACAAGCATATCTTGACAAACCGAATACAGATTCGTAATTATTATATTATTACTAACATTTTGGATATTCTAACTTATATTTTAGTGCTTGCTACGAATACTTATCATTAGATATTCTTTTCTTACTTTACTTCTTCACTTTTCAATAGGCTAACTTTCATCTACAAGCATATCTTGACATTACGAATACAGATTCGTAATTGTGACATTATTACTAACATTTTGGATATTCTAACTTATATTTTAGTGCTTGCTACGCAAACTTATCATTAGATATTCTTTTCTTACTTTACTTCTTCACTTTTCTATAGGCTAACTTTCATCTACAAGCATATCTTGACATTACGAATACAGATTCGTAATTGTGACATTATTACTAACATTTTGGATATTCTAACTTATATTTTAGTGCTTGCTACGAAAACTTATCATTAGATATTCTTTTCTTACTTTACTTCTTCACTTTTCTATAGGCTAACTTTCATCTACAAGCATATCTTGACATTACGAATACAGATTCGTAATTGTGACATTATTACTAACATTTTGGATATTCTAACTTATATTTTAGTGCTTGCTACGAAAACTTATCATTAGATATTCTTTTCTTACTTTACTTCTTCACTTTTCTATAGGCTAACTTTCATCTACAAGCATATCTTGACATTACGAATACAGATTCGTAATTGTGACATTATTACTAACATTTTGGATATTCTTACTTATATTTTAGTGCTTGCTACGAAAACTTATCATTAGATATTCTTTTCTTACTTTACTTCTTCACTTTTCTATAGGCTAACTTTCATCTACAAGCATATCTTGACAAACCGAATACAGATTCGTAATTATTATATTATTACTAACATTTTGGATATTCTAACTTATATTTTAGTGCTTGCTACGAATACTTATCATTAGATATTCTTTTCTTACTTTACTTCTTCACTTTTCAATAGGCTAACTTTCATCTACAAGCATATCTTGACTAACCGAATACAGATTCGTAATTATTATATTATTACTAACATTTTGGATATTCTAACTTATATTTTAGTGCTTGCTACGAATACTTATCATTAGATATTCTTTTCTTACGCTACTTCTTCACTTTTCAAATACTTATAACTTCTCAAAGCATACTCCTTAAAACTGAAATTCTATCTTCTTTTCTTACTTTACTTCTTCACTTTTCTATAGGCTAACTTTCAACTACAAGCATATCTTGACAAACCGAATACAGATTCGTAATTGTGACATTATTACTAACATTTTGGATATTCTAACTTATATTTTAGTGCTTGCTACGAAAACTTATCATTAGATATTCTTTTCTTACTTTACTTCTTCACTTTTCTATAGGCTAACTTTCATCTACAAGCATATCTTGACATTACGAATACAGATTCGTAATTATTATATTATTACTAACATTTTGGATATTCAAACTTATATTTTAGTGCTTGCTACGAATACTTATCATTAGATATTCTTTTCTTACGCTACTTCTTCACTTTTCAAATACTTATAACTTCTCAAAGCATACTCCTTAAAACTGAAATTCTATCTTCTTTTCTTACTTTACTTCTTCACTTTTCTATAGGCTAACTTTCAACTACAAGCATATCTTGACAAACCGAATACAGATTCGTAATTATTATATTATTACTAACATTTTGGATATTCTAACTTATATTTTAGTGCTTGCTACGAATACTTATCATTAGATATTCTTTTCTTACTTTACTTCTTCACTTTTCAATAGGCTAACTTTCATCTACAAGCATATCTTGACATTACGAATACAGATTCGTAATTGTGACATTATTACTAACATTTTGGATATTCTAACTTATATTTTAGTGCTTGCTACGCAAACTTATCATTAGATATTCTTTTCTTACTTTACTTCTTCACTTTTCTATAGGCTAACTTTCATCTACAAGCATATCTTGACATTACGAATACAGATTCGTAATTGTGACATTATTACTAACATTTTGGATATTCTTACTTATATTTTAGTGCTTGCTACGAAAACTTATCATTAGATATTCTTTTCTTACTTTACTTCTTCACTTTTCTATAGGCTAACTTTCATCTACAAGCATATCTTGACATTACGAATACAGATTCGTAATTGTGACATTATTACTAACATTTTGGATATTCTAACTTATATTTTAGTGCTTGCTACGAAAACTTATCATTAGATATTCTTTTCTTACTTTACTTCTTCACTTTTCAATAGGCTAACTTTCATCTACAAGCATATCTTGACAAACCGAATACAGATTCGTAATTATTATATTATTACTAACATTTTGGATATTCTAACTTATATTTTAGTGCTTGCTACGAATACTTATCATTAGATATTCTTTTCTTACTTTACTTCTTCACTTTTCAAATACTTATAACTTCTCAAAGCATACTCCTTAAAACTGAAATTCTATCTTCTTTTCTTACTTTACTTCTTCACTTTTCTATAGGCTAACTTTCAACTACAAGCATATCTTGACAAACCGAATACAGATTCGTAATTATTATATTATTACTAACATTTTGGATATTCTAACTTATATTTTAGTGCTTGCTACGAATACTTATCATTAGATATTCTTTTCTTACTTTACTTCTTCACTTTTCAATAGGCTAACTTTCATCTACAAGCATATCTTGACATTACGAATACAGATTCGTAATTGTGACATTATTACTAACATTTTGGATATTCTAACTTATATTTTAGTGCTTGCTACGCAAACTTATCATTAGATATTCTTTTCTTACTTTACTTCTTCACTTTTCTATAGGCTAACTTTCATCTACAAGCATATCTTGACATTACGAATACAGATTCGTAATTGTGACATTATTACTAACATTTTGGATATTCTTACTTATATTTTAGTGCTTGCTACGAAAACTTATCATTAGATATTCTTTTCTTACTTTACTTCTTCACTTTTCAATAGGCTAACTTTCATCTACAAGCATATCTTGACAAACCGAATACAGATTCGTAATTATTATATTATTACTAACATTTTGGATATTCTAACTTATATTTTAGTGCTTGCTACGAATACTTATCATTAGATATTCTTTTCTTACTTTACTTCTTCACTTTTCAAATACTTATAACTTCTCAAAGCATACTCCTTAAAACTGAAATTCTATCTTCTTTTCTTACTTTACTTCTTCACTTTTCTATAGGCTAACTTTCAACTACAAGCATATCTTGACAAACCGAATACAGATTCGTAATTGTGACATTATTACTAACATTTTGGATATTCTAACTTATATTTTAGTGCTTGCTACGAAAACTTATCATTAGATATTCTTTTCTTACTTTACTTCTTCACTTTTCTATAGGCTAACTTTCATCTACAAGCATATCTTGACATTACGAATACAGATTCGTAATTATTATATTATTACTAACATTTTGGATATTCAAACTTATATTTTAGTGCTTGCTACGAATACTTATCATTAGATATTCTTTTCTTACGCTACTTCTTCACTTTTCAAATACTTATAACTTCTCAAAGCATACTCCTTAAAACTGAAATTCTATCTTCTTTTCTTACTTTACTTCTTCACTTTTCAATAGGCTAACTTTCATCTACAAGCATATCTTGACATTACGAATACAGATTCGTAATTGTGACATTATTACTAACATTTTGGATATTCTTACTTATATTTTAGTGCTTGCTACGAAAACTTATCATTAGATATTCTTTTCTTACTTTACTTCTTCACTTTTCTATAGGCTAACTTTCATCTACAAGCATATCTTGACATTACGAATACAGATTCGTAATTGTGACATTATTACTAACATTTTGGATATTCTAACTTATATTTTAGTGCTTGCTACGAAAACTTATCATTAGATATTCTTTTCTTACTTTACTTCTTCACTTTTCAATAGGCTAACTTTCATCTACAAGCATATCTTGACAAACCGAATACAGATTCGTAATTATTATATTATTACTAACATTTTGGATATTCTAACTTATATTTTAGTGCTTGCTACGAATACTTATCATTAGATATTCTTTTCTTACTTTACTTCTTCACTTTTCAAATACTTATAACTTCTCAAAGCATACTCCTTAAAACTGAAATTCTATCTTCTTTTCTTACTTTACTTCTTCACTTTTCTATAGGCTAACTTTCAACTACAAGCATATCTTGACAAACCGAATACAGATTCGTAATTGTGACATTATTACTAACATTTTGGATATTCTAACTTATATTTTAGTGCTTGCTACGAAAACTTATCATTAGATATTCTTTTCTTACTTTACTTCTTCACTTTTCTATAGGCTAACTTTCATCTACAAGCATATCTTGACATTACGAATACAGATTCGTAATTATTATATTATTACTAACATTTTGGATATTCAAACTTATATTTTAGTGCTTGCTACGAATACTTATCATTAGATATTCTTTTCTTACGCTACTTCTTCACTTTTCAAATACTTATAACTTCTCAAAGCATACTCCTTAAAACTGAAATTCTATCTTCTTTTCTTACTTTACTTCTTCACTTTTCAATAGGCTAACTTTCATCTACAAGCATATCTTGACATTACGAATACAGATTCGTAATTGTGACATTATTACTAACATTTTGGATATTCTAACTTATATTTTAGTGCTTGCTACGCAAACTTATCATTAGATATTCTTTTCTTACTTTACTTCTTCACTTTTCTATAGGCTAACTTTCATCTACAAGCATATCTTGACATTACGAATACAGATTCGTAATTGTGACATTATTACTAACATTTTGGATATTCTTACTTATATTTTAGTGCTTGCTACGAAAACTTATCATTAGATATTCTTTTCTTACTTTACTTCTTCACTTTTCAATAGGCTAACTTTCATCTACAAGCATATCTTGACAAACCGAATACAGATTCGTAATTATTATATTATTACTAACATTTTGGATATTCTAACTTATATTTTAGTGCTTGCTACGAATACTTATCATTAGATATTCTTTTCTTACTTTACTTCTTCACTTTTCAAATACTTATAACTTCTCAAAGCATACTCCTTAAAACTGAAATTCTATCTTCTTTTCTTACTTTACTTCTTCACTTTTCTATAGGCTAACTTTCAACTACAAGCATATCTTGACAAACCGAATACAGATTCGTAATTGTGACATTATTACTAACATTTTGGATATTCTAACTTATATTTTAGTGCTTGCTACGAAAACTTATCATTAGATATTCTTTTCTTACTTTACTTCTTCACTTTTCTATAGGCTAACTTTCATCTACAAGCATATCTTGACATTACGAATACAGATTCGTAATTATTATATTATTACTAACATTTTGGATATTCAAACTTATATTTTAGTGCTTGCTACGAATACTTATCATTAGATATTCTTTTCTTACGCTACTTCTTCACTTTTCAAATACTTATAACTTCTCAAAGCATACTCCTTAAAACTGAAATTCTATCTTCTTTTCTTACTTTACTTCTTCACTTTTCAATAGGCTAACTTTCATCTACAAGCATATCTTGACATTACGAATACAGATTCGTAATTGTGACATTATTACTAACATTTTGGATATTCTAACTTATATTTTAGTGCTTGCTACGCAAACTTATCATTAGATATTCTTTTCTTACTTTACTTCTTCACTTTTCTATAGGCTAACTTTCATCTACAAGCATATCTTGACATTACGAATACAGATTCGTAATTGTGACATTATTACTAACATTTTGGATATTCTTACTTATATTTTAGTGCTTGCTACGAAAACTTATCATTAGATATTCTTTTCTTACTTTACTTCTTCACTTTTCTATAGGCTAACTTTCATCTACAAGCATATCTTGACATTACGAATACAGATTCGTAATTGTGACATTATTACTAACATTTTGGATATTCTAACTTATATTTTAGTGCTTGCTACGAAAACTTATCATTAGATATTCTTTTCTTACTTTACTTCTTCACTTTTCAAATACTTATAACTTCTCAAAGCATACTCCTTAAAACTGAAATTCTATCTTCTTTTCTTACTTTACTTCTTCACTTTTCTATAGGCTAACTTTCAACTACAAGCATATCTTGACAAACCGAATACAGATTCGTAATTGTGACATTATTACTAACATTTTGGATATTCTAACTTATATTTTAGTGCTTGCTACGAAAACTTATCATTAGATATTCTTTTCTTACTTTACTTCTTCACTTTTCTATAGGCTAACTTTCATCTACAAGCATATCTTGACATTACGAATACAGATTCGTAATTATTATATTATTACTAACATTTTGGATATTCAAACTTATATTTTAGTGCTTGCTACGAATACTTATCATTAGATATTCTTTTCTTACGCTACTTCTTCACTTTTCAAATACTTATAACTTCTCAAAGCATACTCCTTAAAACTGAAATTCTATCTTCTTTTCTTACTTTACTTCTTCACTTTTCTATAGGCTAACTTTCAACTACAAGCATATCTTGACAAACCGAATACAGATTCGTAATTATTATATTATTACTAACATTTTGGATATTCTAACTTATATTTTAGTGCTTGCTACGAATACTTATCATTAGATATTCTTTTCTTACTTTACTTCTTCACTTTTCAATAGGCTAACTTTCATCTACAAGCATATCTTGACATTACGAATACAGATTCGTAATTGTGACATTATTACTAACATTTTGGATATTCTTACTTATATTTTAGTGCTTGCTACGAAAACTTATCATTAGATATTCTTTTCTTACTTTACTTCTTCACTTTTCTATAGGCTAACTTTCATCTACAAGCATATCTTGACATTACGAATACAGATTCGTAATTGTGACATTATTACTAACATTTTGGATATTCTAACTTATATTTTAGTGCTTGCTACGAAAACTTATCATTAGATATTCTTTTCTTACTTTACTTCTTCACTTTTCAATAGGCTAACTTTCATCTACAAGCATATCTTGACAAACCGAATACAGATTCGTAATTATTATATTATTACTAACATTTTGGATATTCTAACTTATATTTTAGTGCTTGCTACGAATACTTATCATTAGATATTCTTTTCTTACTTTACTTCTTCACTTTTCAAATACTTATAACTTCTCAAAGCATACTCCTTAAAACTGAAATTCTATCTTCTTTTCTTACTTTACTTCTTCACTTTTCTATAGGCTAACTTTCAACTACAAGCATATCTTGACAAACCGAATACAGATTCGTAATTGTGACATTATTACTAACATTTTGGATATTCTAACTTATATTTTAGTGCTTGCTACGAAAACTTATCATTAGATATTCTTTTCTTACTTTACTTCTTCACTTTTCTATAGGCTAACTTTCATCTACAAGCATATCTTGACATTACGAATACAGATTCGTAATTATTATATTATTACTAACATTTTGGATATTCAAACTTATATTTTAGTGCTTGCTACGAATACTTATCATTAGATATTCTTTTCTTACGCTACTTCTTCACTTTTCAAATACTTATAACTTCTCAAAGCATACTCCTTAAAACTGAAATTCTATCTTCTTTTCTTACTTTACTTCTTCACTTTTCAATAGGCTAACTTTCATCTACAAGCATATCTTGACATTACGAATACAGATTCGTAATTGTGACATTATTACTAACATTTTGGATATTCTAACTTATATTTTAGTGCTTGCTACGCAAACTTATCATTAGATATTCTTTTCTTACTTTACTTCTTCACTTTTCTATAGGCTAACTTTCATCTACAAGCATATCTTGACATTACGAATACAGATTCGTAATTGTGACATTATTACTAACATTTTGGATATTCTTACTTATATTTTAGTGCTTGCTACGAAAACTTATCATTAGATATTCTTTTCTTACTTTACTTCTTCACTTTTCAATAGGCTAACTTTCATCTACAAGCATATCTTGACAAACCGAATACAGATTCGTAATTATTATATTATTACTAACATTTTGGATATTCTAACTTATATTTTAGTGCTTGCTACGAATACTTATCATTAGATATTCTTTTCTTACTTTACTTCTTCACTTTTCAAATACTTATAACTTCTCAAAGCATACTCCTTAAAACTGAAATTCTATCTTCTTTTCTTACTTTACTTCTTCACTTTTCTATAGGCTAACTTTCAACTACAAGCATATCTTGACAAACCGAATACAGATTCGTAATTGTGACATTATTACTAACATTTTGGATATTCTAACTTATATTTTAGTGCTTGCTACGAAAACTTATCATTAGATATTCTTTTCTTACTTTACTTCTTCACTTTTCTATAGGCTAACTTTCATCTACAAGCATATCTTGACATTACGAATACAGATTCGTAATTATTATATTATTACTAACATTTTGGATATTCAAACTTATATTTTAGTGCTTGCTACGAATACTTATCATTAGATATTCTTTTCTTACGCTACTTCTTCACTTTTCAAATACTTATAACTTCTCAAAGCATACTCCTTAAAACTGAAATTCTATCTTCTTTTCTTACTTTACTTCTTCACTTTTCAATAGGCTAACTTTCATCTACAAGCATATCTTGACATTACGAATACAGATTCGTAATTGTGACATTATTACTAACATTTTGGATATTCTAACTTATATTTTAGTGCTTGCTACGCAAACTTATCATTAGATATTCTTTTCTTACTTTACTTCTTCACTTTTCTATAGGCTAACTTTCATCTACAAGCATATCTTGACATTACGAATACAGATTCGTAATTGTGACATTATTACTAACATTTTGGATATTCTTACTTATATTTTAGTGCTTGCTACGAAAACTTATCATTAGATATTCTTTTCTTACTTTACTTCTTCACTTTTCTATAGGCTAACTTTCATCTACAAGCATATCTTGACATTACGAATACAGATTCGTAATTGTGACATTATTACTAACATTTTGGATATTCTAACTTATATTTTAGTGCTTGCTACGAAAACTTATCATTAGATATTCTTTTCTTACTTTACTTCTTCACTTTTCAAATACTTATAACTTCTCAAAGCATACTCCTTAAAACTGAAATTCTATCTTCTTTTCTTACTTTACTTCTTCACTTTTCTATAGGCTAACTTTCAACTACAAGCATATCTTGACAAACCGAATACAGATTCGTAATTGTGACATTATTACTAACATTTTGGATATTCTAACTTATATTTTAGTGCTTGCTACGAAAACTTATCATTAGATATTCTTTTCTTACTTTACTTCTTCACTTTTCTATAGGCTAACTTTCATCTACAAGCATATCTTGACATTACGAATACAGATTCGTAATTATTATATTATTACTAACATTTTGGATATTCAAACTTATATTTTAGTGCTTGCTACGAATACTTATCATTAGATATTCTTTTCTTACGCTACTTCTTCACTTTTCAAATACTTATAACTTCTCAAAGCATACTCCTTAAAACTGAAATTCTATCTTCTTTTCTTACTTTACTTCTTCACTTTTCTATAGGCTAACTTTCAACTACAAGCATATCTTGACAAACCGAATACAGATTCGTAATTATTATATTATTACTAACATTTTGGATATTCTAACTTATATTTTAGTGCTTGCTACGAATACTTATCATTAGATATTCTTTTCTTACTTTACTTCTTCACTTTTCAATAGGCTAACTTTCATCTACAAGCATATCTTGACATTACGAATACAGATTCGTAATTGTGACATTATTACTAACATTTTGGATATTCTAACTTATATTTTAGTGCTTGCTACGCAAACTTATCATTAGATATTCTTTTCTTACTTTACTTCTTCACTTTTCTATAGGCTAACTTTCATCTACAAGCATATCTTGACATTACGAATACAGATTCGTAATTGTGACATTATTACTAACATTTTGGATATTCTTACTTATATTTTAGTGCTTGCTACGAAAACTTATCATTAGATATTCTTTTCTTACTTTACTTCTTCACTTTTCTATAGGCTAACTTTCATCTACAAGCATATCTTGACATTACGAATACAGATTCGTAATTGTGACATTATTACTAACATTTTGGATATTCTAACTTATATTTTAGTGCTTGCTACGAAAACTTATCATTAGATATTCTTTTCTTACTTTACTTCTTCACTTTTCAAATACTTATAACTTCTCAAAGCATACTCCTTAAAACTGAAATTCTATCTTCTTTTCTTACTTTACTTCTTCACTTTTCTATAGGCTAACTTTCAACTACAAGCATATCTTGACAAACCGAATACAGATTCGTAATTGTGACATTATTACTAACATTTTGGATATTCTAACTTATATTTTAGTGCTTGCTACGAAAACTTATCATTAGATATTCTTTTCTTACTTTACTTCTTCACTTTTCTATAGGCTAACTTTCATCTACAAGCATATCTTGACATTACGAATACAGATTCGTAATTATTATATTATTACTAACATTTTGGATATTCAAACTTATATTTTAGTGCTTGCTACGAATACTTATCATTAGATATTCTTTTCTTACGCTACTTCTTCACTTTTCAAATACTTATAACTTCTCAAAGCATACTCCTTAAAACTGAAATTCTATCTTCTTTTCTTACTTTACTTCTTCACTTTTCTATAGGCTAACTTTCAACTACAAGCATATCTTGACAAACCGAATACAGATTCGTAATTATTATATTATTACTAACATTTTGGATATTCTAACTTATATTTTAGTGCTTGCTACGAATACTTATCATTAGATATTCTTTTCTTACTTTACTTCTTCACTTTTCAATAGGCTAACTTTCATCTACAAGCATATCTTGACATTACGAATACAGATTCGTAATTGTGACATTATTACTAACATTTTGGATATTCTAACTTATATTTTAGTGCTTGCTACGCAAACTTATCATTAGATATTCTTTTCTTACTTTACTTCTTCACTTTTCTATAGGCTAACTTTCATCTACAAGCATATCTTGACATTACGAATACAGATTCGTAATTGTGACATTATTACTAACATTTTGGATATTCTTACTTATATTTTAGTGCTTGCTACGAAAACTTATCATTAGATATTCTTTTCTTACTTTACTTCTTCACTTTTCTATAGGCTAACTTTCATCTACAAGCATATCTTGACATTACGAATACAGATTCGTAATTGTGACATTATTACTAACATTTTGGATATTCTAACTTATATTTTAGTGCTTGCTACGAAAACTTATCATTAGATATTCTTTTCTTACTTTACTTCTTCACTTTTCAATAGGCTAACTTTCATCTACAAGCATATCTTGACAAACCGAATACAGATTCGTAATTATTATATTATTACTAACATTTTGGATATTCTAACTTATATTTTAGTGCTTGCTACGAATACTTATCATTAGATATTCTTTTCTTACTTTACTTCTTCACTTTTCAAATACTTATAACTTCTCAAAGCATACTCCTTAAAACTGAAATTCTATCTTCTTTTCTTACTTTACTTCTTCACTTTTCTATAGGCTAACTTTCAACTACAAGCATATCTTGACAAACCGAATACAGATTCGTAATTATTATATTATTACTAACATTTTGGATATTCTAACTTATATTTTAGTGCTTGCTACGAATACTTATCATTAGATATTCTTTTCTTACTTTACTTCTTCACTTTTCAATAGGCTAACTTTCATCTACAAGCATATCTTGACATTACGAATACAGATTCGTAATTGTGACATTATTACTAACATTTTGGATATTCTAACTTATATTTTAGTGCTTGCTACGCAAACTTATCATTAGATATTCTTTTCTTACTTTACTTCTTCACTTTTCTATAGGCTAACTTTCATCTACAAGCATATCTTGACATTACGAATACAGATTCGTAATTGTGACATTATTACTAACATTTTGGATATTCTTACTTATATTTTAGTGCTTGCTACGAAAACTTATCATTAGATATTCTTTTCTTACTTTACTTCTTCACTTTTCTATAGGCTAACTTTCATCTACAAGCATATCTTGACATTACGAATACAGATTCGTAATTGTGACATTATTACTAACATTTTGGATATTCTAACTTATATTTTAGTGCTTGCTACGAAAACTTATCATTAGATATTCTTTTCTTACTTTACTTCTTCACTTTTCAATAGGCTAACTTTCATCTACAAGCATATCTTGACAAACCGAATACAGATTCGTAATTATTATATTATTACTAACATTTTGGATATTCTAACTTATATTTTAGTGCTTGCTACGAATACTTATCATTAGATATTCTTTTCTTACTTTACTTCTTCACTTTTCAAATACTTATAACTTCTCAAAGCATACTCCTTAAAACTGAAATTCTATCTTCTTTTCTTACTTTACTTCTTCACTTTTCTATAGGCTAACTTTCAACTACAAGCATATCTTGACAAACCGAATACAGATTCGTAATTATTATATTATTACTAACATTTTGGATATTCTAACTTATATTTTAGTGCTTGCTACGAATACTTATCATTAGATATTCTTTTCTTACTTTACTTCTTCACTTTTCAATAGGCTAACTTTCATCTACAAGCATATCTTGACATTACGAATACAGATTCGTAATTGTGACATTATTACTAACATTTTGGATATTCTAACTTATATTTTAGTGCTTGCTACGCAAACTTATCATTAGATATTCTTTTCTTACTTTACTTCTTCACTTTTCTATAGGCTAACTTTCATCTACAAGCATATCTTGACATTACGAATACAGATTCGTAATTGTGACATTATTACTAACATTTTGGATATTCTTACTTATATTTTAGTGCTTGCTACGAAAACTTATCATTAGATATTCTTTTCTTACTTTACTTCTTCACTTTTCAATAGGCTAACTTTCATCTACAAGCATATCTTGACAAACCGAATACAGATTCGTAATTATTATATTATTACTAACATTTTGGATATTCTAACTTATATTTTAGTGCTTGCTACGAATACTTATCATTAGATATTCTTTTCTTACTTTACTTCTTCACTTTTCAAATACTTATAACTTCTCAAAGCATACTCCTTAAAACTGAAATTCTATCTTCTTTTCTTACTTTACTTCTTCACTTTTCTATAGGCTAACTTTCAACTACAAGCATATCTTGACAAACCGAATACAGATTCGTAATTGTGACATTATTACTAACATTTTGGATATTCTAACTTATATTTTAGTGCTTGCTACGAAAACTTATCATTAGATATTCTTTTCTTACTTTACTTCTTCACTTTTCTATAGGCTAACTTTCATCTACAAGCATATCTTGACATTACGAATACAGATTCGTAATTATTATATTATTACTAACATTTTGGATATTCAAACTTATATTTTAGTGCTTGCTACGAATACTTATCATTAGATATTCTTTTCTTACGCTACTTCTTCACTTTTCAAATACTTATAACTTCTCAAAGCATACTCCTTAAAACTGAAATTCTATCTTCTTTTCTTACTTTACTTCTTCACTTTTCTATAGGCTAACTTTCAACTACAAGCATATCTTGACAAACCGAATACAGATTCGTAATTATTATATTATTACTAACATTTTGGATATTCTAACTTATATTTTAGTGCTTGCTACGAATACTTATCATTAGATATTCTTTTCTTACTTTACTTCTTCACTTTTCAATAGGCTAACTTTCATCTACAAGCATATCTTGACATTACGAATACAGATTCGTAATTGTGACATTATTACTAACATTTTGGATATTCTAACTTATATTTTAGTGCTTGCTACGCAAACTTATCATTAGATATTCTTTTCTTACTTTACTTCTTCACTTTTCTATAGGCTAACTTTCATCTACAAGCATATCTTGACATTACGAATACAGATTCGTAATTGTGACATTATTACTAACATTTTGGATATTCTTACTTATATTTTAGTGCTTGCTACGAAAACTTATCATTAGATATTCTTTTCTTACTTTACTTCTTCACTTTTCAATAGGCTAACTTTCATCTACAAGCATATCTTGACAAACCGAATACAGATTCGTAATTATTATATTATTACTAACATTTTGGATATTCTAACTTATATTTTAGTGCTTGCTACGAATACTTATCATTAGATATTCTTTTCTTACTTTACTTCTTCACTTTTCAAATACTTATAACTTCTCAAAGCATACTCCTTAAAACTGAAATTCTATCTTCTTTTCTTACTTTACTTCTTCACTTTTCTATAGGCTAACTTTCAACTACAAGCATATCTTGACAAACCGAATACAGATTCGTAATTGTGACATTATTACTAACATTTTGGATATTCTAACTTATATTTTAGTGCTTGCTACGAAAACTTATCATTAGATATTCTTTTCTTACTTTACTTCTTCACTTTTCTATAGGCTAACTTTCATCTACAAGCATATCTTGACATTACGAATACAGATTCGTAATTATTATATTATTACTAACATTTTGGATATTCAAACTTATATTTTAGTGCTTGCTACGAATACTTATCATTAGATATTCTTTTCTTACGCTACTTCTTCACTTTTCAAATACTTATAACTTCTCAAAGCATACTCCTTAAAACTGAAATTCTATCTTCTTTTCTTACTTTACTTCTTCACTTTTCTATAGGCTAACTTTCAACTACAAGCATATCTTGACAAACCGAATACAGATTCGTAATTATTATATTATTACTAACATTTTGGATATTCTAACTTATATTTTAGTGCTTGCTACGAATACTTATCATTAGATATTCTTTTCTTACTTTACTTCTTCACTTTTCAATAGGCTAACTTTCATCTACAAGCATATCTTGACATTACGAATACAGATTCGTAATTGTGACATTATTACTAACATTTTGGATATTCTAACTTATATTTTAGTGCTTGCTACGCAAACTTATCATTAGATATTCTTTTCTTACTTTACTTCTTCACTTTTCTATAGGCTAACTTTCATCTACAAGCATATCTTGACATTACGAATACAGATTCGTAATTGTGACATTATTACTAACATTTTGGATATTCTTACTTATATTTTAGTGCTTGCTACGAAAACTTATCATTAGATATTCTTTTCTTACTTTACTTCTTCACTTTTCTATAGGCTAACTTTCATCTACAAGCATATCTTGACATTACGAATACAGATTCGTAATTGTGACATTATTACTAACATTTTGGATATTCTAACTTATATTTTAGTGCTTGCTACGCAAACTTATCATTAGATATTCTTTTCTTACTTTACTTCTTCACTTTTCTATAGGCTAACTTTCATCTACAAGCATATCTTGACATTACGAATACAGATTCGTAATTGTGACATTATTACTAACATTTTGGATATTCTTACTTATATTTTAGTGCTTGCTACGAAAACTTATCATTAGATATTCTTTTCTTACTTTACTTCTTCACTTTTCAATAGGCTAACTTTCATCTACAAGCATATCTTGACAAACCGAATACAGATTCGTAATTATTATATTATTACTAACATTTTGGATATTCTAACTTATATTTTAGTGCTTGCTACGAATACTTATCATTAGATATTCTTTTCTTACTTTACTTCTTCACTTTTCAAATACTTATAACTTCTCAAAGCATACTCCTTAAAACTGAAATTCTATCTTCTTTTCTTACTTTACTTCTTCACTTTTCTATAGGCTAACTTTCAACTACAAGCATATCTTGACAAACCGAATACAGATTCGTAATTGTGACATTATTACTAACATTTTGGATATTCTAACTTATATTTTAGTGCTTGCTACGAAAACTTATCATTAGATATTCTTTTCTTACTTTACTTCTTCACTTTTCTATAGGCTAACTTTCATCTACAAGCATATCTTGACATTACGAATACAGATTCGTAATTATTATATTATTACTAACATTTTGGATATTCAAACTTATATTTTAGTGCTTGCTACGAATACTTATCATTAGATATTCTTTTCTTACGCTACTTCTTCACTTTTCAAATACTTATAACTTCTCAAAGCATACTCCTTAAAACTGAAATTCTATCTTCTTTTCTTACTTTACTTCTTCACTTTTCTATAGGCTAACTTTCAACTACAAGCATATCTTGACAAACCGAATACAGATTCGTAATTATTATATTATTACTAACATTTTGGATATTCTAACTTATATTTTAGTGCTTGCTACGAATACTTATCATTAGATATTCTTTTCTTACTTTACTTCTTCACTTTTCAATAGGCTAACTTTCATCTACAAGCATATCTTGACATTACGAATACAGATTCGTAATTGTGACATTATTACTAACATTTTGGATATTCTAACTTATATTTTAGTGCTTGCTACGCAAACTTATCATTAGATATTCTTTTCTTACTTTACTTCTTCACTTTTCTATAGGCTAACTTTCATCTACAAGCATATCTTGACATTACGAATACAGATTCGTAATTGTGACATTATTACTAACATTTTGGATATTCTTACTTATATTTTAGTGCTTGCTACGAAAACTTATCATTAGATATTCTTTTCTTACTTTACTTCTTCACTTTTCAATAGGCTAACTTTCATCTACAAGCATATCTTGACAAACCGAATACAGATTCGTAATTATTATATTATTACTAACATTTTGGATATTCTAACTTATATTTTAGTGCTTGCTACGAATACTTATCATTAGATATTCTTTTCTTACTTTACTTCTTCACTTTTCAAATACTTATAACTTCTCAAAGCATACTCCTTAAAACTGAAATTCTATCTTCTTTTCTTACTTTACTTCTTCACTTTTCTATAGGCTAACTTTCAACTACAAGCATATCTTGACAAACCGAATACAGATTCGTAATTGTGACATTATTACTAACATTTTGGATATTCTAACTTATATTTTAGTGCTTGCTACGAAAACTTATCATTAGATATTCTTTTCTTACTTTACTTCTTCACTTTTCTATAGGCTAACTTTCATCTACAAGCATATCTTGACATTACGAATACAGATTCGTAATTATTATATTATTACTAACATTTTGGATATTCAAACTTATATTTTAGTGCTTGCTACGAATACTTATCATTAGATATTCTTTTCTTACGCTACTTCTTCACTTTTCAAATACTTATAACTTCTCAAAGCATACTCCTTAAAACTGAAATTCTATCTTCTTTTCTTACTTTACTTCTTCACTTTTCTATAGGCTAACTTTCAACTACAAGCATATCTTGACAAACCGAATACAGATTCGTAATTATTATATTATTACTAACATTTTGGATATTCTAACTTATATTTTAGTGCTTGCTACGAATACTTATCATTAGATATTCTTTTCTTACTTTACTTCTTCACTTTTCAATAGGCTAACTTTCATCTACAAGCATATCTTGACATTACGAATACAGATTCGTAATTGTGACATTATTACTAACATTTTGGATATTCTAACTTATATTTTAGTGCTTGCTACGCAAACTTATCATTAGATATTCTTTTCTTACTTTACTTCTTCACTTTTCTATAGGCTAACTTTCATCTACAAGCATATCTTGACATTACGAATACAGATTCGTAATTGTGACATTATTACTAACATTTTGGATATTCTTACTTATATTTTAGTGCTTGCTACGAAAACTTATCATTAGATATTCTTTTCTTACTTTACTTCTTCACTTTTCTATAGGCTAACTTTCATCTACAAGCATATCTTGACATTACGAATACAGATTCGTAATTGTGACATTATTACTAACATTTTGGATATTCTAACTTATATTTTAGTGCTTGCTACGAAAACTTATCATTAGATATTCTTTTCTTACTTTACTTCTTCACTTTTCAATAGGCTAACTTTCATCTACAAGCATATCTTGACAAACCGAATACAGATTCGTAATTATTATATTATTACTAACATTTTGGATATTCTAACTTATATTTTAGTGCTTGCTACGAATACTTATCATTAGATATTCTTTTCTTACTTTACTTCTTCACTTTTCAAATACTTATAACTTCTCAAAGCATACTCCTTAAAACTGAAATTCTATCTTCTTTTCTTACTTTACTTCTTCACTTTTCTATAGGCTAACTTTCAACTACAAGCATATCTTGACAAACCGAATACAGATTCGTAATTATTATATTATTACTAACATTTTGGATATTCTAACTTATATTTTAGTGCTTGCTACGAATACTTATCATTAGATATTCTTTTCTTACTTTACTTCTTCACTTTTCAATAGGCTAACTTTCATCTACAAGCATATCTTGACATTACGAATACAGATTCGTAATTGTGACATTATTACTAACATTTTGGATATTCTAACTTATATTTTAGTGCTTGCTACGCAAACTTATCATTAGATATTCTTTTCTTACTTTACTTCTTCACTTTTCTATAGGCTAACTTTCATCTACAAGCATATCTTGACATTACGAATACAGATTCGTAATTGTGACATTATTACTAACATTTTGGATATTCTTACTTATATTTTAGTGCTTGCTACGAAAACTTATCATTAGATATTCTTTTCTTACTTTACTTCTTCACTTTTCAATAGGCTAACTTTCATCTACAAGCATATCTTGACAAACCGAATACAGATTCGTAATTATTATATTATTACTAACATTTTGGATATTCTAACTTATATTTTAGTGCTTGCTACGAATACTTATCATTAGATATTCTTTTCTTACTTTACTTCTTCACTTTTCAAATACTTATAACTTCTCAAAGCATACTCCTTAAAACTGAAATTCTATCTTCTTTTCTTACTTTACTTCTTCACTTTTCTATAGGCTAACTTTCAACTACAAGCATATCTTGACAAACCGAATACAGATTCGTAATTGTGACATTATTACTAACATTTTGGATATTCTAACTTATATTTTAGTGCTTGCTACGAAAACTTATCATTAGATATTCTTTTCTTACTTTACTTCTTCACTTTTCTATAGGCTAACTTTCATCTACAAGCATATCTTGACATTACGAATACAGATTCGTAATTGTGACATTATTACTAACATTTTGGATATTCTAACTTATATTTTAGTGCTTGCTACGAAAACTTATCATTAGATATTCTTTTCTTACTTTACTTCTTCACTTTTCTATAGGCTAACTTTCATCTACAAGCATATCTTGACATTACGAATACAGATTCGTAATTATTATATTATTACTAACATTTTGGATATTCAAACTTATATTTTAGTGCTTGCTACGAATACTTATCATTAGATATTCTTTTCTTACGCTACTTCTTCACTTTTCAAATACTTATAACTTCTCAAAGCATACTCCTTAAAACTGAAATTCTATCTTCTTTTCTTACTTTACTTCTTCACTTTTCTATAGGCTAACTTTCAACTACAAGCATATCTTGACAAACCGAATACAGATTCGTAATTGTGACATTATTACTAACATTTTGGATATTCTAACTTATATTTTAGTGCTTGCTACGCAAACTTATCATTAGATATTCTTTTCTTACTTTACTTCTTCACTTTTCTATAGGCTAACTTTCATCTACAAGCATATCTTGACATTACGAATACAGATTCGTAATTGTGACATTATTACTAACATTTTGGATATTCTTACTTATATTTTAGTGCTTGCTACGAAAACTTATCATTAGATATTCTTTTCTTACTTTACTTCTTCACTTTTCTATAGGCTAACTTTCATCTACAAGCATATCTTGACATTACGAATACAGATTCGTAATTGTGACATTATTACTAACATTTTGGATATTCTTACTTATATTTTAGTGCTTGCTACGCAAACTTATCATTAGATATTCTTTTCTTACTTTACTTCTTCACTTTTCTATAGGCTAACTTTCATCTACAAGCATATCTTGACATTACGAATACAGATTCGTAATTGTGACATTATTACTAACATTTTGGATATTCTTACTTATATTTTAGTGCTTGCTACGAAAACTTATCATTAGATATTCTTTTCTTACTTTACTTCTTCACTTTTCAATAGGCTAACTTTCATCTACAAGCATATCTTGACATTACGAATACAGATTCGTAATTGTGACATTATTACTAACATTTTGGATATTCTTACTTATATTTTAGTGCTTGCTACGCAAACTTATCATTAGATATTCTTTTCTTACTTTACTTCTTCACTTTTCTATAGGCTAACTTTCATCTACAAGCATATCTTGACATTACGAATACAGATTCGTAATTGTGACATTATTACTAACATTTTGGATATTCTTACTTATATTTTAGTGCTTGCTACGCAAACTTATCATTAGATATTCTTTTCTTACTTTACTTCTTCACTTTTCTATAGGCTAACTTTCATCTACAAGCATATCTTGACATTACGAATACAGATTCGTAATTGTGACATTATTACTAACATTTTGGATATTCTAACTTATATTTTAGTGCTTGCTACGAAAACTTATCATTAGATATTCTTTTCTTACTTTACTTCTTCACTTTTCAATAGGCTAACTTTCATCTACAAGCATATCTTGACAAACCGAATACAGATTCGTAATTATTATATTATTACTAACATTTTGGATATTCTAACTTATATTTTAGTGCTTGCTACGAATACTTATCATTAGATATTCTTTTCTTACTTTACTTCTTCACTTTTCAATAGGCTAACTTTCATCTACAAGCATATCTTGACTAACCGAATACAGATTCGTAATTATTATATTATTACTAACATTTTGGATATTCTAACTTATATTTTAGTGCTTGCTACGAATACTTATCATTAGATATTCTTTTCTTACGCTACTTCTTCACTTTTCAAATACTTATAACTTCTCAAAGCATACTCCTTAAAACTGAAATTCTATCTTCTTTTCTTACTTTACTTCTTCACTTTTCTATAGGCTAACTTTCAACTACAAGCATATCTTGACAAACCGAATACAGATTCGTAATTGTGACATTATTACTAACATTTTGGATATTCTAACTTATATTTTAGTGCTTGCTACGAAAACTTATCATTAGATATTCTTTTCTTACTTTACTTCTTCACTTTTCTATAGGCTAACTTTCATCTACAAGCATATCTTGACATTACGAATACAGATTCGTAATTGTGACATTATTACTAACATTTTGGATATTCTAACTTATATTTTAGTGCTTGCTACGAAAACTTATCATTAGATATTCTTTTCTTACTTTACTTCTTCACTTTTCTATAGGCTAACTTTCATCTACAAGCATATCTTGACA
>CAMPDV010006258.1:0-19903 GCA_946699065.1 Loxodes magnus | reverse complement strand
GAAAAGAAGATAGAATTTCAGTTTTTAAGAATTATGTTTGGAGAAGAATTAAGTATTTAGAAAAGTAAAGAAGTAAAGTAAGAAAAGAAGATAGAATTTCAGTTTTTAAGAATTATGTTTGGAGAAGAATTAAGTATTTAGAAAAGTGAAGAAGTAAAGTAAGAAAAGAAGATAGAATTTCAGTTTTTAAGAATTATGTTTGGAGAAGAATTAAGTATTTAGAAAAGTGAAGAAGTAAAGTAAGAAAAGAAGATAGAATTTCAGTTTTTAAGAATTATGTTTGGAGAAGAATTAAGTATTTAGAAAAGTAAAGAAGCAAAGTAAGAAAAGAAGATAGAATTTCAGTTTTTAAGAATTATGTTTGGAGAAGAATTAAGTATTTAGAAAAGTAAAGAAGTAAAGTAAGAAAAGAAGATAGAATTTCAGTTTTTAAGGAGTATGCTTTGATAAGTATTAAGTATTTAGAAAAGTGAAGAAGTAAAGTAAGAAAAGAAGATAGAATTTCAGTTTTTAAGGAGTATGCTTTGATAAGTATTAAGTATTTAGAAAAGTGAAGAAGTAAAGTAAGAAAAGAAGATAGAATTTCAGTTTTTAAGAATTATGTTTGGAGAAGAATTAAGTATTTAGAAAAGTGAAGAAGTAAAGTAAGAAAAGAAGATAGAATTTCAGTTTTTAAGAATTATGTTTGGAGAAGAATTAAGTATTTAGAAAAGTGAAGAAGTAAAGTAAGAAAAGAAGATAGAATTTCAGTTTTTAAGAATTATGTTTGGAGAAGAATTAAGTATTTAGAAAAGTAAAGAAGTAAAGTAAGAAAAGAAGATAGAATTTCAGTTTTAAGGATTATGTTTGGAGAAGAATAAAGTATTTAGAAAAGTAAAGAAGCAAAGTAAGAAAAGAAGATAGAATTTCAGTTTTTAAGAATTATGTTTGGAGAAGAATTAAGTATTTAGAAAAGTAAAGAAGTAAAGTAAGAAAAGAAGATAGAATTTCAGTTTTTAAGAATTATGTTTGGAGAAGAATTAAGTATTTAGAAAAGTGAAGAAGTAAAGTAAGAAAAGAAGATAGAATTTCAGTTTTAAGGAGTATGCTTTGAGTTGAAGAAGTAATAAGTATTTTGAAAAGGTAAGAAATAAAGTAAGAAAAGAAGATAGAATTTCAGTTTTTAAGGATTATGTTTGGAGAAGAATTAAGTATTTAGAAAAGTGAAGAAGTAAAGTAAGAAAAGAAGATAGAATTTCAGTTTTTAAGAATTATGTTTGGAGAAGAATTAAGTATTTAGAAAAGTGAAGAAGTAAAGTAAGAAAAGAAGATAGAATTTCAGTTTTTAAGAATTATGTTTGGAGAAGAATTAAGTATTTAGAAAAGTAAAGAAATAAAGTAAGAAAAGAAGATAGAATTTCAGTTTTTAAGGAGTATGCTTTGATAAGTATTAAGTATTTAGAAAAGTGAAGAAGTAAAGTAAGAAAAGAAGATAGAATTTCAGTTTTTAAGAATTATGTTTGGAGAAGAATTAAGTATTTAGAAAAGTAAAGAAGTAAAGTAAGAAAAGAAGATAGAATTTCAGTTTTTAAGAATTATGTTTGGAGAAGAATTAAGTATTTAGAAAAGTAAAGAAGTAAAGTAAGAAAAGAAGATAGAATTTCAGTTTTTAAGAATTATGTTTGGAGAAGAATTAAGTATTTAGAAAAGTGAAGAAGTAAAGTAAGAAAAGAAGATAGAATTTCAGTTTTTAAGAATTATGTTTGGAGAAGAATTAAGTATTTAGAAAAGTGAAGAAGTAAAGTAAGAAAAGAAGATAGAATTTCAGTTTTTAAGAATTATGTTTGGAGAAGAATTAAGTATTTAGAAAAGTAAAGAAGCAAAGTAAGAAAAGAAGATAGAATTTCAGTTTTTAAGAATTATGTTTGGAGAAGAATTAAGTATTTAGAAAAGTAAAGAAGTAAAGTAAGAAAAGAAGATAGAATTTCAGTTTTTAAGGAGTATGCTTTGATAAGTATTAAGTATTTAGAAAAGTGAAGAAGTAAAGTAAGAAAAGAAGATAGAATTTCAGTTTTTAAGGAGTATGCTTTGATAAGTATTAAGTATTTAGAAAAGTGAAGAAGTAAAGTAAGAAAAGAAGATAGAATTTCAGTTTTTAAGAATTATGTTTGGAGAAGAATTAAGTATTTAGAAAAGTGAAGAAGTAAAGTAAGAAAAGAAGATAGAATTTCAGTTTTTAAGAATTATGTTTGGAGAAGAATTAAGTATTTAGAAAAGTGAAGAAGTAAAGTAAGAAAAGAAGATAGAATTTCAGTTTTTAAGGATTATGTTTGGAGAAGAATTAAGTATTTAGAAAAGTGAAGAAGTAAAGTAAGAAAAGAAGATAGAATTTCAGTTTTAAGGATTATGTTTGGAGAAGAATAAAGTATTTAGAAAAGTAAAGAAGCAAAGTAAGAAAAGAAGATAGAATTTCAGTTTTTAAGAATTATGTTTGGAGAAGAATTAAGTATTTAGAAAAGTAAAGAAGTAAAGTAAGAAAAGAAGATAGAATTTCAGTTTTTAAGAATTATGTTTGGAGAAGAATTAAGTATTTAGAAAAGTGAAGAAGTAAAGTAAGAAAAGAAGATAGAATTTCAGTTTTTAAGAATTAGATTTAGATAAGTATTAAGTATTTAGAAAAATGAAGAAGTAAAGTAAGAAAAGAAGATAGAATTTAAATATTAAGAATATGCTTTGATAAGTATTAAGTATTTTGAAAAGGTAAGAAATAAAGTAAGAAAATAAGATAGAATTTCAGTTTTTAAGAATTATGTTTGGAGAAGTATTAAGTATTTAGAAAAGTGAAGAAGTAAAGTAAGAAAAGAAGATAGAATTTCAGTTTTTAAGAATTATGTTTGGAGAAGAATTAAGTATTTAGAAAAGTAAAGAAATAAAGTAAGAAAAGAAGATAGAATTTATGTTTTTAAGAATTATGTTTGGAGAAGAATTAAGTATTTAGAAAAGTAAAGAAGTAAAGTAAGAAAAGAAGATAGAATTTCAGTTTTTAAGAATTATGTTTGGAGAAGAATTAAGTATTTAGAAAAGTAAAGAAATAAAGTAAGAAAAGAAGATAGAATTTATGTTTTTAAGGATTATGTTTGGAGAAGAATTAAGTATTTAGAAAAGTGAAGAAGTAAAGTAAGAAAAGAAGATAGAATTTCAGTTTTTAAGAATTATGTTTGGAGAAGAATTAAGTATTTAGAAAAGTGAAGAAGTAAAGTAAGAAAAGAAGATTGAATTTCAGTTTTTAAGAATTATGTTTGGAGAAGAATTAAGTATTTAGAAAAGTAAAGAAGTAAAGTAAGAAAAGAAGATAGAATTTCAGTTTTTAAGGAGTATGCTTTGATAAGTATTAAGTATTTAGAAAAGTGAAGAAGTAAAGTAAGAAAAGAAGATAGAATTTCAGTTTTTAAGAATTATGTTTGGAGAAGAATTAAGTATTTAGAAAAGTGAAGAAGTAAAGTAAGAAAAGAAGATAGAATTTCAGTTTTAAGGAGTATGCTTTGAGTTGAAGAAGTAATAAGTATTTTGAAAAGGTAAGAAATAAAGTAAGAAAAGAAGATAGAATTTCAGTTTTTAAGGATTATGTTTGGAGAAGAATTAAGTATTTAGAAAAGTGAAGAAGTAAAGTAAGAAAAGAAGATAGAATTTCAGTTTTTAAGAATTATGTTTGGAGAAGAATTAAGTATTTAGAAAAGTGAAGAAGTAAAGTAAGAAAAGAAGATAGAATTTCAGTTTTTAAGAATTATGTTTGGAGAAGAATTAAGTATTTAGAAAAGTAAAGAAATAAAGTAAGAAAAGAAGATAGAATTTCAGTTTTTAAGGAGTATGCTTTGATAAGTATTAAGTATTTAGAAAAGTGAAGAAGTAAAGTAAGAAAAGAAGATAGAATTTCAGTTTTTAAGAATTATGTTTGGAGAAGAATTAAGTATTTAGAAAAGTAAAGAAGTAAAGTAAGAAAAGAAGATAGAATTTCAGTTTTTAAGAATTATGTTTGGAGAAGAATTAAGTATTTAGAAAAGTAAAGAAGTAAAGTAAGAAAAGAAGATAGAATTTCAGTTTTTAAGAATTATGTTTGGAGAAGAATTAAGTATTTAGAAAAGTGAAGAAGTAAAGTAAGAAAAGAAGATAGAATTTCAGTTTTTAAGAATTATGTTTGGAGAAGAATTAAGTATTTAGAAAAGTGAAGAAGTAAAGTAAGAAAAGAAGATAGAATTTCAGTTTTTAAGAATTATGTTTGGAGAAGAATTAAGTATTTAGAAAAGTAAAGAAGCAAAGTAAGAAAAGAAGATAGAATTTCAGTTTTTAAGAATTATGTTTGGAGAAGAATTAAGTATTTAGAAAAGTAAAGAAGTAAAGTAAGAAAAGAAGATAGAATTTCAGTTTTTAAGGAGTATGCTTTGATAAGTATTAAGTATTTAGAAAAGTGAAGAAGTAAAGTAAGAAAAGAAGATAGAATTTCAGTTTTTAAGGAGTATGCTTTGATAAGTATTAAGTATTTAGAAAAGTGAAGAAGTAAAGTAAGAAAAGAAGATAGAATTTCAGTTTTTAAGAATTATGTTTGGAGAAGAATTAAGTATTTAGAAAAGTGAAGAAGTAAAGTAAGAAAAGAAGATAGAATTTCAGTTTTTAAGAATTATGTTTGGAGAAGAATTAAGTATTTAGAAAAGTGAAGAAGTAAAGTAAGAAAAGAAGATAGAATTTCAGTTTTTAAGAATTATGTTTGGAGAAGAATTAAGTATTTAGAAAAGTAAAGAAGTAAAGTAAGAAAAGAAGATAGAATTTCAGTTTTAAGGATTATGTTTGGAGAAGAATAAAGTATTTAGAAAAGTAAAGAAGCAAAGTAAGAAAAGAAGATAGAATTTCAGTTTTTAAGAATTATGTTTGGAGAAGAATTAAGTATTTAGAAAAGTAAAGAAGTAAAGTAAGAAAAGAAGATAGAATTTCAGTTTTTAAGAATTATGTTTGGAGAAGAATTAAGTATTTAGAAAAGTGAAGAAGTAAAGTAAGAAAAGAAGATAGAATTTCAGTTTTTAAGAATTAGATTTAGATAAGTATTAAGTATTTAGAAAAATGAAGAAGTAAAGTAAGAAAAGAAGATAGAATTTAAATATTAAGAATATGCTTTGATAAGTATTAAGTATTTTGAAAAGGTAAGAAATAAAGTAAGAAAATAAGATAGAATTTCAGTTTTTAAGAATTATGTTTGGAGAAGTATTAAGTATTTAGAAAAGTGAAGAAGTAAAGTAAGAAAATAAGATAGAATTTCAGTTTTTAAGAATTATGTTTGGAGAAGAATTAAGTATTTAGAAAAGTAAAGAAGTAAAGTAAGAAAAGAAGATAGAATTTATGTTTTTAAGAATTATGTTTGGAGAAGAATTAAGTATTTAGAAAAGTGAAGAAGTAAAGTAAGAAAAGAAGATAGAATTTCAGTTTTTAAGAATTATTTTTGGAGAAGAATTAAGTATTTAGAAAAGTGAAGAAGTAAAGTAAGAAAAGAAGATAGAATTTCAGTTTTTAAGAATTATGTTTGGAGAAGAATTAAGTATTTAGAAAAGTAAAGAAGTAAAGTAAGAAAAGAAGATAGAATTTCAGTTTTTAAGAATTTTGTTTGGAGAAGAATTAAGTATTTAGAAAAATGAAGAAGTAAAGTAAGAAAAGAAGATAGAATTTAAATATTAAGAATATGCTTTGATAAGTATTAAGTATTTAGAAAAGTAAAGAAGTAAAGTAAGAAAAGAAGATAGAATTTCAGTTTTTAAGAATTATGTTTGGAGAAGAATTAAGTATTTAGAAAAGTGAAGAAGTAAAGTAAGAAAAGAAGATAGAATTTCAGTTTTTAAGGAGTATGCTTTGATAAGTATTAAGTATTTAGAAAAGTGAAGAAGTAAAGTAAGAAAAGAAGATAGAATTTCAGTTTTTAAGAATTTTGTTTGGAGAAGAATTAAGTATTTAGAAAAGTAAAGAAGTAAAGTAAGAAAAGAAGATAGAATTTCAGTTTTTAAGAATTATGTTTGGAGAAGAATTAAGTATTTAGAAAAGTGAAGAAGTAAAGTAAGAAAAGAAGATAGAATTTCAGTTTTTAAGAATTATGTTTGGAGAAGAATTAAGTATTTAGAAAAGTGAAGAAGTAAAGTAAAAAAAGAAGATAGAATTTCAGTTTTTAAGAATTATGTTTGGAGAAGAATTAAGTATTTAGAAAAGTGAAGAAGTAAAGTAAGAAAAGAAGATAGAATTTCAGTTTTTAAGAATTATGTTTGGAGAAGAATTAAGTATTTAGAAAAGTAAAGAAGCAAAGTAAGAAAAGAAGATAGAATTTCAGTTTTTAAGAATTATGTTTGGAGAAGAATTAAGTATTTAGAAAAGAAAAGAAGTAAAGTAAGAAAAGAAGATAGAATTTCAGTTTTTAAGAATTATGTTTAGATAAGTATTAAGTATTTAGAAAAGTGAAGAAGTAAAGTAAAAAAAGAAGATAGAATTTCAGTTTTAAGTAGTATGCTTTGATAAGTATTAAGTATTTAGAAAAGTAAAGAAGTAAAGTAAGAAAAGAAGATAGAATTTCAGTTTTAAGAATTATGTTTGGAGAAGTATTAAGTATTTAGAAAAGTAAAGAAGTAAAGTAAGAAAAGAAGATAGAATTTCAGTTTTTAAGGAGTATGCTTTGATAAGTATTAAGTATTTAGAAAAGTGAAGAAGTAAAGTAAGAAAAGAAGATAGAATTTCAGTTTTTAAGAATTATGTTTGGAGAAGAATTAAGTATTTAGAAAAGTAAAGAAGTAAAGTAAAAAAAGAAGATAGAATTTCAGTTTTTAAGGAGTATGCTTTGATAAGTATTAAGTATTTAGAAAAGTGAAGAAGTAAAGTAAGAAAAGAAGATAGAATTTCAGTTTTTAAGAATTATGTTTGGAGAAGAATTAAGTATTTAGAAAAGTGAAGAAGTAAAGTAAGAAAAGAAGATAGAATTTCAGTTTTAAGGAGTATGCTTTGAGTTGAAGAAGTAATAAGTATTTTGAAAAGGTAAGAAATAAAGTAAGAAAAGAAGATAGAATTTCAGTTTTTAAGGATTATGTTTGGAGAAGAATTAAGTATTTAGAAAAGTGAAGAAGTAAAGTAAGAAAAGAAGATAGAATTTCAGTTTTTAAGAATTATGTTTGGAGAAGAATTAAGTATTTAGAAAAGTGAAGAAGTAAAGTAAGAAAAGAAGATAGAATTTCAGTTTTTAAGGAGTATGCTTTGATAAGTATTAAGTATTTAGAAAAGTGAAGAAGTAAAGTAAGAAAAGAAGATAGAATTTCAGTTTTTAAGAATTATGTTTGGAGAAGAATTAAGTATTTAGAAAAGTGAAGAAGTAAAGTAAGAAAAGAAGATAGAATTTCAGTTTTTAAGGATTATGTTTGGAGAAGAATTAAGTATTTAGAAAAGTAAAGAAGTAAAGTAAGAAAAGAAGATAGAATTTCAGTTTTTAAGAATTATGTTTGGAGAAGAATTAAGTATTTAGAAAAGTGAAGAAGTAAAGTAAGAAAAGAAGATAGAATTTCAGTTTTTAAGAATTATGTTTGGAGAAGAATTAAGTATTTAGAAAAGTGAAGAAGTAAAGTAAGAAAAGAAGATAGAATTTCAGTTTTTAAGAATTATGTTTGGAGAAGAATTAAGTATTTAGAAAAGTAAAGAAGTAAAGTAAAAAAAGAAGATAGAATTTCAGTTTTTAAGGAGTATGCTTTGATAAGTATTAAGTATTTAGAAAAGTGAAGAAGTAAAGTAAGAAAAGAAGATAGAATTTCAGTTTTTAAGAATTATGTTTGGAGAAGAATTAAGTATTTAGAAAAGTAAAGAAGTAAAGTAAGAAAAGAAGATAGAATTTCAGTTTTTAAGAATTATGTTTAGATAAGTATTAAGTATTTAGAAAAGTGAAGAAGTAAAGTAAGAAAAGAAGATAGAATTTCAGTTTTTAAGAATTATGTTTGGAGAAGAATTAAGTATTTAGAAAAGTGAAGAAGTAAAGTAAGAAAAGAAGATTGAATTTCAGTTTTTAAGGATTATGTTTGGAGAAGTATTAAGTATTTAGAAAAGTGAAGAAGTAAAGTAAGAAAAGAAGATAGAATTTCAGTTTTTAAGAATTATGTTTGGAGAAGAATTAAGTATTTAGAAAAGTAAAGAAGTAAAGTAAGAAAAGAAGATTGAATTTCAGTTTTTAAGAATTATGTTTGGAGAAGAATTAAGTATTTAGAAAAGTGAAGAAGTAAAGTAAGAAAAGAAGATAGAATTTAAATATTAAGAATATGCTTTGATAAGTATTAAGTATTTAGAAAAGTGAAGAAGTAAAGTAAGAAAAGAAGATAGAATTTCAGTTTTTAAGAATTATGTTTGGAGAAGAATTAAGTATTTAGAAAAGTGAAGAAGTAAAGTAAGAAAAGAAGATTGAATTTCAGTTTTTAAGAATTATGTTTGGAGAAGAATTAAGTATTTAGAAAAGTGAAGAAGTAAAGTAAGAAAAGAAGATAGAATTTCAGTTTTTAAGAATTATGTTTGGAGAAGAATTAAGTATTTAGAAAAGTAAAGAAGTAAAGTAAGAAAAGAAGATAGAATTTCAGTTTTTAAGAATTATGTTTGGAGAAGAATTAAGTATTTAGAAAAGTGAAGAAGTAAAGTAAGAAAAGAAGATAGAATTTCAGTTTTTAAGAATTATGTTTGGAGAAGAATTAAGTATTTAGAAAAGTGAAGAAGTAAAGTAAGAAAAGAAGATAGAATTTCAGTTTTTAAGAATTATGTTTGGAGAAGAATTAAGTATTTAGAAAAGTGAAGAAGTAAAGTAAGAAAAGAAGATAGAATTTCAGTTTTTAAGAATTATGTTTGGAGAAGAATTAAGTATTTAGAAAAGTAAAGAAGTAAAGTAAGAAAAGAAGATAGAATTTCAGTTTTTAAGGATTATGTTTGGAGAAGAATTAAGTATTTAGAAAAGTGAAGAAGTAAAGTAAGAAAAGAAGATTGAATTTCAGTTTTTAAGAATTATGTTTGGAGAAGTATTAATTATTTAGAAAAGTGAAGAAGTAAAGTAAGAAAAGAAGATAGAATTTCAGTTTTTAAGAATTATGTTTGGAGAAGAATTAAGTATTTAGAAAAGTGAAGAAGTAAAGTAAAAAAAGAATATATATTTCAGTTTTTAAGAATTATGTTTGGAGAAGAATTAAGTATTTAGAAAAGTAAAGAAGTAAAGTAAGAAAAAAGAATATATATTTCAGTTTTTAAGGATTATGTTTGGAGAAGAATTAAGTATTTAGAAAAGTAAAGAAGTAAAGTAAGAAAAGAAGATAGAATTTCAGTTTTTAAGAATTATGTTTGGAGAAGTATTAATTATTTAGAAAAGTGAAGAAGTAAAGTAAGAAAAGAAGATAGAATTTCAGTTTTTAAGAATTATGTTTGGAGAAGAATTAAGTATTTAGAAAAGTGAAGAAGTAAAGTAAGAAAAGAAGATAGAATTTCAGTTTTTAAGAATTATGTTTGGAGAAGAATTAAGTATTTAGAAAAGTGAAGAAGTAAAGTAAGAAAAGAAGATAGAATTTCAGTTTTTAAGAATTAGATTTAGATAAGTATTAAGTATTTAGAAAAATGAAGAAGTAAAGTAAGAAAAGAAGATAGAATTTAAATATTAAGAATATGCTTTGATAAGTATTAAGTATTTTGAAAAGGTAAGAAATAAAGTAAAAAAAGAAGATAGAATTTCAGTTTTTAAGAATTATGTTTGGAGAAGAATTAAGTATTTAGAAAAGTAAAGAAGTAAAGTAAGAAAAGAAGATAGAATTTCAGTTTTAAGGATTATGTTTGGAGAAGTAATAAGTATTTTGAAAAGGTAAGAAGTAAAGTAAGAAAAGAAGATTGAATTTCAGTTTTTAAGAATTATGTTTGGAGAAGAATTAAGTATTTTGAAAAGGTAAGAAATAAAGTAAGAAAAGAAGATTGAATTTCAGTTTTTAAGGATTATGTTTGGAGAAGTATTAATTATTTAGAAAAGTGAAGAAGTAAAGTAAGAAAAGAAGATAGAATTTCAGTTTTTAAGAATTATGTTTGGAGAAGAATTAAGTATTTAGAAAAGTGAAGAAGTAAAGTAAGAAAAGAAGATAGAATTTCAGTTTTTAAGAATTATGTTTGGAGAAGAATTAAGTATTTAGAAAAGTAAAGAAGTAAAGTAAGAAAAGAAGATAGAATTTCAGTTTTTAAGAATTATGTTTGGAGAAGAATTAAGTATTTAGAAAAGTGAAGAAGTAAAGTAAGAAAAGAAGATAGAATTTCAGTTTTTAAGAATTATGTTTGGAGAAGAATTAAGTATTTAGAAAAGTGAAGAAGTAAAGTAAGAAAAGAAGATAGAATTTCAGTTTTTAAGAATTATGTTTGGAGAAGAATTAAGTATTTAGAAAAGTGAAGAAGTAAAGTAAGAAAAGAAGATAGAATTTCAGTTTTTAAGAATTATGTTTGGAGAAGTATTAATTATTTAGAAAAGTGAAGAAGTAAAGTAAGAAAAGAAGATAGAATTTCAGTTTTTAAGGATTATGTTTGGAGAAGAATTAAGTATTTAGAAAAGTGAAGAAGTAAAGTAAGAAAAGAAGATAGAATTTCAGTTTTTAAGAATTATGTTTGGAGAAGAATTAAGTATTTAGAAAAGTGAAGAAGTAAAGTAAGAAAAGAAGATAGAATTTCAGTTTTTAAGAATTATTTTTGGAGAAGAATTAAGTATTTAGAAAAGTGAAGAAGTAAAGTAAGAAAAGAAGATTGAATTTCAGTTTTTAAGGAGTATGCTTTGATAAGTATTAAGTATTTAGAAAAGTGAAGAAGTAAAGTAAGAAAAGAAGATAGAATTTCAGTTTTTAAGAATTATGTTTGGAGAAGAATTAAGTATTTAGAAAAGTAAAGAAGTAAAGTAAGAAAAGAAGATAGAATTTCAGTTTTTAAGAATTATGTTTAGATAAGTATTAAGTATTTAGAAAAGTGAAGAAGTAAAGTAAGAAAAGAAGATAGAATTTCAGTTTTTAAGAATTATGTTTGGAGAAGAATTAAGTATTTAGAAAAGTGAAGAAGTAAAGTAAGAAAAGAAGATTGAATTTCAGTTTTTAAGGATTATGTTTGGAGAAGTATTAAGTATTTAGAAAAGTGAAGAAGTAAAGTAAGAAAAGAAGATAGAATTTCAGTTTTTAAGAATTATGTTTGGAGAAGAATTAAGTATTTAGAAAAGTAAAGAAGTAAAGTAAGAAAAGAAGATTGAATTTCAGTTTTTAAGAATTATGTTTGGAGAAGAATTAAGTATTTAGAAAAGTGAAGAAGTAAAGTAAGAAAAGAAGATAGAATTTAAATATTAAGAATATGCTTTGATAAGTATTAAGTATTTAGAAAAGTGAAGAAGTAAAGTAAGAAAAGAAGATAGAATTTCAGTTTTTAAGAATTATGTTTGGAGAAGAATTAAGTATTTAGAAAAGTGAAGAAGTAAAGTAAGAAAAGAAGATTGAATTTCAGTTTTTAAGAATTATGTTTGGAGAAGAATTAAGTATTTAGAAAAGTGAAGAAGTAAAGTAAGAAAAGAAGATAGAATTTCAGTTTTTAAGAATTATGTTTGGAGAAGAATTAAGTATTTAGAAAAGTAAAGAAGTAAAGTAAGAAAAGAAGATAGAATTTCAGTTTTTAAGAATTATGTTTGGAGAAGAATTAAGTATTTAGAAAAGTGAAGAAGTAAAGTAAGAAAAGAAGATAGAATTTCAGTTTTTAAGAATTATGTTTGGAGAAGAATTAAGTATTTAGAAAAGTGAAGAAGTAAAGTAAGAAAAGAAGATAGAATTTCAGTTTTTAAGAATTATGTTTGGAGAAGAATTAAGTATTTAGAAAAGTGAAGAAGTAAAGTAAGAAAAGAAGATAGAATTTCAGTTTTTAAGAATTATGTTTGGAGAAGAATTAAGTATTTAGAAAAGTAAAGAAGTAAAGTAAGAAAAGAAGATAGAATTTCAGTTTTTAAGGATTATGTTTGGAGAAGAATTAAGTATTTAGAAAAGTGAAGAAGTAAAGTAAGAAAAGAAGATTGAATTTCAGTTTTTAAGAATTATGTTTGGAGAAGAATTAAGTATTTAGAAAAGTGAAGAAGTAAAGTAAGAAAAGAAGATTGAATTTCAGTTTTTAAGAATTATGTTTGGAGAAGTATTAATTATTTAGAAAAGTGAAGAAGTAAAGTAAGAAAAGAAGATAGAATTTCAGTTTTTAAGAATTATGTTTGGAGAAGTATTAATTATTTAGAAAAGTGAAGAAGTAAAGTAAGAAAAGAAGATAGAATTTCAGTTTTTAAGAATTATGTTTGGAGAAGAATTAAGTATTTAGAAAAGTAAAGAAGTAAAGTAAGAAAAGAAGATAGAATTTCAGTTTTTAAGGAGTATGCTTTGATAAGTATTAAGTATTTAGAAAAGTGAAGAAGTAAAGTAAGAAAAGAAGATAGAATTTCAGTTTTTAAGGAGTATGCTTTGATAAGTATTAAGTATTTAGAAAAGTGAAGAAGTAAAGTAAGAAAAGAAGATTGAATTTCAGTTTTTAAGAATTATGTTTGGAGAAGAATTAAGTATTTTGAAAAGTAAAGAAGTAAAGTAAGAAAAGAAGATAGAATTTATGTTTTTAAGAATTATGTTTGGAGAAGTATTAATTATTTAGAAAAGTGAAGAAGTAAAGTAAGAAAAGAAGATAGAATTTCAGTTTTTAAGAATTATGTTTGGAGAAGAATTAAGTATTTAGAAAAGTGAAGAAGTAAAGTAAGAAAAGAAGATAGAATTTCAGTTTTTAAGAATTATGTTTGGAGAAGAATTAAGTATTTAGAAAAGTAAAGAAGTAAAGTAAGAAAAGAAGATAGAATTTCAGTTTTTAAGAATTATGTTTGGAGAAGAATTAAGTATTTAGAAAAATGAAGAAGTAAAGTAAGAAAAGAAGATAGAATTTAAATATTAAGAATATGCTTTGATAAGTAATAAGTATTTTGAAAAGGTAAGAAGTAAAGTAAGAAAAGAAGATAGAATTTCAGTTTTAAGGATTATGTTTGGAGAAGTAATAAGTATTTTGAAAAGGTAAGAAGTAAAGTAAGAAAAGAAGATTGAATTTCAGTTTTTAAGAATTATGTTTGGAGAAGAATTAAGTATTTTGAAAAGGTAAGAAATAAAGTAAGAAAAGAAGATTGAATTTCAGTTTTTAAGGATTATGTTTGGAGAAGTATTAATTATTTAGAAAAGTGAAGAAGTAAAGTAAGAAAAGAAGATTGAATTTCAGTTTTTAAGGATTATGTTTGGAGAAGAATTAAGTATTTAGAAAAATGAAGAAGTAAAGTAAGAAAAGAAGATAGAATTTCAGTTTTTAAGAATTATGTTTGGAGAAGAATTAAGTATTTAGAAAAGTGAAGAAATAAAGTAAGAAAAGAAGATAGAATTTCAGTTTTTAAGAATTATGTTTGGAGAAGAATTAAGTATTTAGAAAAGTAAAGAAGTAAAGTAAGAAAAGAAGATAGAATTTCAGTTTTAAGGATTATGTTTGGAGAAGAATAAAGTATTTAGAAAAGTAAAGAAGTAAAGTAAGAAAAGAAGATAGAATTTCAGTTTTTAAGAATTATGTTTGGAGAAGAATTAAGTATTTAGAAAAGTGAAGAAGTAAAGTAAGAAAAGAAGATAGAATTTCAGTTTTTAAGGATTATGTTTGGAGAAGTATTAATTATTTAGAAAAGTGAAGAAGTAAAGTAAGAAAAGAAGATAGAATTTCAGTTTTTAAGAATTATGTTTGGAGAAGAATTAAGTATTTAGAAAAGTAAAGAAGTAAAGTAAGAAAAGAAGATAGAATTTCAGTTTTTAAGAATTATGTTTGGAGAAGAATTAAGTATTTAGAAAAATGAAGAAGTAAAGTAAGAAAAGAAGATAGAATTTAAATATTAAGAATATGCTTTGATAAGTAATAAGTATTTTGAAAAGGTAAGAAGTAAAGTAAGAAAAGAAGATAGAATTTCAGTTTTAAGGATTATGTTTGGAGAAGTAATAAGTATTTTGAAAAGGTAAGAAGTAAAGTAAGAAAAGAAGATTGAATTTCAGTTTTTAAGAATTATGTTTGGAGAAGAATTAAGTATTTTGAAAAGGTAAGAAATAAAGTAAGAAAAGAAGATTGAATTTCAGTTTTTAAGGATTATGTTTGGAGAAGTATTAATTATTTAGAAAAGTGAAGAAGTAAAGTAAGAAAAGAAGATTGAATTTCAGTTTTTAAGGATTATGTTTGGAGAAGAATTAAGTATTTAGAAAAGTAAAGAAGTAAAGTAAGAAAAGAAGATAGAATTTCAGTTTTTAAGAATTATGTTTGGAGAAGAATTAAGTATTTAGAAAAGTGAAGAAATAAAGTAAGAAAAGAAGATAGAATTTCAGTTTTTAAGAATTATGTTTGGAGAAGAATTAAGTATTTAGAAAAGTGAAGAAGTAAAGTAAGAAAAGAAGATAGAATTTCAGTTTTAAGGATTATGTTTGGAGAAGAATAAAGTATTTAGAAAAGTAAAGAAGTAAAGTAAGAAAAGAAGATAGAATTTCAGTTTTTAAGAATTATGTTTGGAGAAGAATTAAGTATTTAGAAAAGTGAAGAAGTAAAGTAAGAAAAGAAGATTGAATTTCAGTTTTTAAGAATTATGTTTGGAGAAGTATTAATTATTTAGAAAAGTGAAGAAGTAAAGTAAGAAAAGAAGATAGAATTTCAGTTTTTAAGAATTATGTTTGGAGAAGAATTAAGTATTTTGAAAAGGTAAGAAGTAAAGTAAGAAAAGAAGATTGAATTTCAGTTTTTAAGAATTATGTTTGGAGAAGAATTAAGTATTTTGAAAAGGTAAGAAATAAAGTAAGAAAAGAAGATTGAATTTCAGTTTTTAAGGATTATGTTTGGAGAAGTATTAATTATTTAGAAAAGTGAAGAAGTAAAGTAAGAAAAGAAGATTGAATTTCAGTTTTTAAGAATTATGTTTGGAGAAGAATTAAGTATTTAGAAAAGTAAAGAAGTAAAGTAAGAAAAGAAGATAGAATTTCAGTTTTTAAGAATTATGTTTGGAGAAGAATTAAGTATTTAGAAAAGTGAAGAAGTAAAGTAAGAAAAGAAGATAGAATTTCAGTTTTTAAGAATTATGTTTGGAGAAGAATTAAGTATTTAGAAAAGTGAAGAAGTAAAGTAAGAAAAGAAGATAGAATTTCAGTTTTTAAGAATTATGTTTGGAGAAGAATTAAGTATTTAGAAAAGTGAAGAAGTAAAGTAAAAAAAGAAGATAGAATTTCAGTTTTTAAGAATTATGTTTGGAGAAGAATTAAGTATTTAGAAAAGTGAAGAAGTAAAGTAAGAAAAGAAGATAGAATTTCAGTTTTTAAGAATTATGTTTGGAGAAGTATTAATTATTTAGAAAAGTGAAGAAGTAAAGTAAGAAAAGAAGATAGAATTTCAGTTTTTAAGGATTATGTTTGGAGAAGAATTAAGTATTTAGAAAAGTGAAGAAGTAAAGTAAGAAAAGAAGATTGAATTTCAGTTTTTAAGAATTATGTTTGGAGAAGAATTAAGTATTTAGAAAAGTGAAGAAGTAAAGTAAGAAAAGAAGATAGAATTTCAGTTTTTAAGAATTATTTTTGGAGAAGAATTAAGTATTTAGAAAAGTGAAGAAGTAAAGTAAGAAAAGAAGATTGAATTTCAGTTTTTAAGAATTATGTTTGGAGAAGAATTAAGTATTTAGAAAAGTGAAGAAGTAAAGTAAGAAAAGAAGATAGAATTTCAGTTTTTAAGAATTATGTTTGGAGAAGTATTAATATTTAGAAAAGTGAAGAAGTAAAGTAAGAAAAGAAGATAGAATTTCAGTTTTTAAGAATTATGTTTGGAGAAGAATTAAGTATTTAGAAAAGTGAAGAAGTAAAGTAAGAAAAGAAGATAGAATTTCAGTTTTAAATATTATGCTTTGATAAGTATTAAGTATTTAGAAAAGTGAAGAAGTAAAGTAAGAAAAGAAGATAGAATTTAAATATTAAGAATATGCTTTGATAAGTATTAAGTATTTTGAAAAGGTAAGAAATAAAGTAAGAAAAGAAGATAGAATTTCAGTTTTTAAGAATTATGTTTGGAGAAGAATTAAGTATTTAGAAAAGTGAAGAAGTAAAGTAAGAAAAGAAGATAGAATTTCAGTTTTTAAGAATTATGTTTGGAGAAGAATTAAGTATTTAGAAAAGTGAAGAAGTAAAGTAAGAAAAGAAGATAGAATTTCAGTTTTTAAGAATTATGTTTGGAGAAGAATTAAGTATTTAGAAAAGTAAAGAAGTAAAGTAAAAAAAGAAGATAGAATTTCAGTTTTTAAGGAGTATGCTTTGATAAGTATTAAGTATTTAGAAAAGTGAAGAAGTAAAGTAAGAAAAGAAGATAGAATTTCAGTTTTTAAG
This sequence comes from Loxodes magnus, assembly GCA_946699065.1. NCBI lineage: Eukaryota > Ciliophora > Karyorelictea > Loxodida > Loxodidae > Loxodes > Loxodes magnus. The sequence goes on along the minus strand of CAMPDV010006258.1, from coordinate 3,446 downwards.
AATTATGTTTGGAGAAGAATTAAGTATTTAGAAAAGTGAAGAAGTAAAGTAAGAAAAGAAGATAGAATTTCAGTTTTTAAGAATTATGTTTGGAGAAGAATTAAGTATTTAGAAAAATGAAGAAGTAAAGTAAGAAAAGAAGATAGAATTTCAGTTTTTAAGAATTATGTTTGGAGAAGAATTAAGTATTTAGAAAAGTGAAGAAGTAAAGTAAGAAAAGAAGATTGAATTTCAGTTTTTAAGGATTATGTTTGGAGAAGTATTAAGTATTTAGAAAAGTGAAGAAGTAAAGTAAGAAAAGAAGATAGAATTTCAGTTTTTAAGAATTATGTTTGGAGAAGAATTAAGTATTTAGAAAAGTAAAGAAGTAAAGTAAGAAAAGAAGATTGAATTTCAGTTTTTAAGAATTATGTTTGGAGAAGAATTAAGTATTTAGAAAAGTGAAGAAGTAAAGTAAGAAAAGAAGATAGAATTTAAATATTAAGAATATGCTTTGATAAGTATTAAGTATTTAGAAAAGTGAAGAAGTAAAGTAAGAAAAGAAGATAGAATTTCAGTTTTTAAGAATTATGTTTGGAGAAGAATTAAGTATTTAGAAAAGTGAAGAAGTAAAGTAAGAAAAGAAGTTTGAATCACAGTTTTTAAGAATTATGTTTGGAGAAGAATTAAGTATTTAGAAAAGTGAAGAAGTAAAGTAAGAAAAGAAGATAGAATTTCAGTTTTTAAGAATTATGTTTGGAGAAGAATTAAGTATTTAGAAAAGTAAAGAAGTAAAGTAAGAAAAGAAGATAGAATTTCAGTTTTTAAGAATTATGTTTGGAGAAGAATTAAGTATTTAGAAAAGTGAAGAAGTAAAGTAAGAAAAGAAGATAGAATTTCAGTTTTTAAGAATTATGTTTGGAGAAGAATTAAGTATTTAGAAAAGTGAAGAAGTAAAGTAAGAAAAGAAGATAGAATTTCAGTTTTTAAGAATTATGTTTGGAGAAGAATTAAGTATTTAGAAAAGTGAAGAAGTAAAGTAAGAAAAGAAGATAGAATTTCAGTTTTTAAGAATTATGTTTGGAGAAGAATTAAGTATTTAGAAAAGTAAAGAAGTAAAGTAAGAAAAGAAGATAGAATTTCAGTTTTTAAGGATTATGTTTGGAGAAGAATTAAGTATTTAGAAAAGTGAAGAAGTAAAGTAAGAAAAGAAGATTGAATTTCAGTTTTTAAGAATTATGTTTGGAGAAGTATTAATTATTTAGAAAAGTGAAGAAGTAAAGTAAGAAAAGAAGATAGAATTTCAGTTTTTAAGAATTATGTTTGGAGAAGAATTAAGTATTTAGAAAAGTGAAGAAGTAAAGTAAAAAAAGAATATATATTTCAGTTTTTAAGAATTATGTTTGGAGAAGAATTAAGTATTTAGAAAAGTAAAGAAGTAAAGTAAGAAAAAAGAATATATATTTCAGTTTTTAAGGATTATGTTTGGAGAAGAATTAAGTATTTAGAAAAGTAAAGAAGTAAAGTAAGAAAAGAAGATAGAATTTCAGTTTTTAAGAATTATGTTTGGAGAAGTATTAATTATTTAGAAAAGTGAAGAAGTAAAGTAAGAAAAGAAGATAGAATTTCAGTTTTTAAGAATTATGTTTGGAGAAGAATTAAGTATTTAGAAAAGTGAAGAAGTAAAGTAAGAAAAGAAGATAGAATTTCAGTTTTTAAGAATTATGTTTGGAGAAGAATTAAGTATTTAGAAAAGTGAAGAAGTAAAGTAAGAAAAGAAGATAGAATTTCAGTTTTTAAGAATTAGATTTAGATAAGTATTAAGTATTTAGAAAAATGAAGAAGTAAAGTAAGAAAAGAAGATAGAATTTAAATATTAAGAATATGCTTTGATAAGTATTAAGTATTTTGAAAAGGTAAGAAATAAAGTAAAAAAAGAAGATAGAATTTCAGTTTTTAAGAATTATGTTTGGAGAAGAATTAAGTATTTAGAAAAGTAAAGAAGTAAAGTAAGAAAAGAAGATAGAATTTCAGTTTTAAGGATTATGTTTGGAGAAGTAATAAGTATTTTGAAAAGGTAAGAAGTAAAGTAAGAAAAGAAGATTGAATTTCAGTTTTTAAGAATTATGTTTGGAGAAGAATTAAGTATTTTGAAAAGGTAAGAAATAAAGTAAGAAAAGAAGATTGAATTTCAGTTTTTAAGGATTATGTTTGGAGAAGTATTAATTATTTAGAAAAGTGAAGAAGTAAAGTAAGAAAAGAAGATAGAATTTCAGTTTTTAAGAATTATGTTTGGAGAAGAATTAAGTATTTAGAAAAGTGAAGAAGTAAAGTAAGAAAAGAAGATAGAATTTCAGTTTTTAAGAATTATGTTTGGAGAAGAATTAAGTATTTAGAAAAGTAAAGAAGTAAAGTAAGAAAAGAAGATAGAATTTCAGTTTTTAAGAATTATGTTTGGAGAAGAATTAAGTATTTAGAAAAGTGAAGAAGTAAAGTAAGAAAAGAAGATAGAATTTCAGTTTTTAAGAATTATGTTTGGAGAAGAATTAAGTATTTAGAAAAGTGAAGAAGTAAAGTAAAAAAAGAAGATAGAATTTCAGTTTTTAAGAATTATGTTTGGAGAAGAATTAAGTATTTAGAAAAGTGAAGAAGTAAAGTAAGAAAAGAAGATAGAATTTCAGTTTTTAAGAATTATGTTTGGAGAAGTATTAATTATTTAGAAAAGTGAAGAAGTAAAGTAAGAAAAGAAGATAGAATTTCAGTTTTTAAGGATTATGTTTGGAGAAGAATTAAGTATTTAGAAAAGTGAAGAAGTAAAGTAAGAAAAGAAGATAGAATTTCAGTTTTTAAGAATTATGTTTGGAGAAGAATTAAGTATTTAGAAAAGTGAAGAAGTAAAGTAAGAAAAGAAGATAGAATTTCAGTTTTTAAGAATTATTTTTGGAGAAGAATTAATTATTTAGAAAAGTGAAGAAGTAAAGTAAGAAAAGAAGATAGAATTTCAGTTTTTAAGAATTATGTTTGGAGAAGAATTAAGTATTTAGAAAAGTGAAGAAGTAAAGTAAGAAAAGAAGATAGAATTTCAGTTTTTAAGAATTATGTTTGGAGAAGAATTAAGTATTTAGAAAAGTAAAGAAGTAAAGTAAGAAAAGAAGATAGAATTTCAGTTTTTAAGAATTATGTTTGGAGAAGAATTAAGTATTTAGAAAAATGAAGAAGTAAAGTAAGAAAAGAAGATAGAATTTAAATATTAAGAATATGCTTTGATAAGTAATAAGTATTTTGAAAAGGTAAGAAGTAAAGTAAGAAAAGAAGATAGAATTTCAGTTTTAAGGATTATGTTTGGAGAAGTATTAAGTATTTTGAAAAGGTAAGAAATAAAGTAAGAAAAGAAGATAGAATTTCAGTTTTTAAGAATTATGTTTGGAGAAGTATTAATTATTTAGAAAAGTGAAGAAGTAAAGTTA